>CM032328.1:69422718-69709204 GCA_019022515.1 Quercus aquifolioides
ACATCATTGTGAGCAATATGAATGGTACTTTGGTTGTCACAATAAAGAGGAATAGTAGAGGATATGTGGACACACCTAAATCCTTAAGAAGCCATCGTAGCCAAAGGAGCTCAGATGTGGTATCAGCAAGGGCACGATATTCTGCTTCAGTACTAGAGCGGGCCACAAAAGTTTGTTTCTTACTTTCCCAAGAAATCAAAGAAGAACCAAGAAGAAAGCAATAACTCGTAGTGGACCTGCGATCAGTGGGATCTCCTACCCAATTAGCATTAGAGAATGCATGGAGTACAAGAGGAGACTGAGCTAAGTAGAAAAGGTCATGGAAGAGAGTGCCCTTCAAGTATCGTAGAATGTGCAGAACAGCAGCATAGTGAGTCAATCGTGGAGCAGACAAATACTGGCTCACCTGATGAACAACATAGGAAATGTCTGGACGAGTAACTGTGAGATAAACTAGGCTGCCAACCAATCGTCTGTAAAGAGAGGGATTAGACAATGGTTTCCCCCCCGAGGGTGTCAGATGCACATTAAGTTCAACTGGAGTGTCAACAGTTTTGCTGTCAGTGAGTCCAGCTCGAGACAAAATGTCAGATGCATACTTGGCCTGAGTAATATAAAGACCATTTGTGGAATGAGTGATTTCAAGACCCAAGAAATAGCTGAGATGTCTAAGATCTTTCATTTCAAGCTGCTGACTAAGAAAATCTTTGAGTTCTTGAATGCCACTGAGGTCATTATCAGTTATGATCGTATCATCCACATATAGGAGAAGCAAAATGGTGTCTTTATCATTGCGACGAAGAAATAAGGCAGAATCATAAGGATTGGCAGTGTAACCTAAGCGAAAGATAGTGGAGCTAAACTTGGCAAACCAAGCTCATGAAGCTTGTTTAAGGCTATAAAGTGCACGTCGAAGGCGACAAACCTTGTTTGTTTCAATAGAAAGACTAGGAGGAGGTTGCATATAGACTTCTTCACTCAGATCCTCATTAAGGAAGGCATTTTTAACATCCATCTGAAAAAGATCTCATTTACTAGCAGCGGCAACAGCTAAGAGGGCACGGACAGATGAGATACGAGCAACTGGAGCAAAATTCTCTTCATAATCAATCTCATACTCCTATGTAAAACCTTTTGCAACAAGACGAGCTTTGTAGCACTCAATGGACCCATCAGAGTGAGTCTTGATCTTATAGATCCACTTACAACCAACCACAGACTGTCCAGGAGGGAGTAACCAGATCCCAAGTATGGTTTTTGGTTAATGCATCAATTTCTTCTTTCATTGCAATCTGCCATAAAGGGTCAGTGGAGGCCTCACGATAGGTTTGAGGCTCGTGAAGTGTAGCAAGGGCAGTATAACAATGATAGTCAAGTAAATGTGCTGGAATGGATCTTACCCGGGTTGAGTGGTGAGGTGGAATGTCTTGTGGAGGATCTTCAGGCGGAGCAGGAGTAAGGGACCCAGGCTCAAGGTGGGGTAGCTCGTCATCAACCTGTTCATCTTCAACCTGTCTAGGAGAAGCATAAAAAATATCTAGAGGTTGGATAGAGAAGTCCAAAGGAGGATCAAGAGTATCTGTAGAAGGAACATGAGACTCATCTGGAAAGATTTCTAAAACAGAGGAGTTAGTCAGGGAAGAACGAAAGTGAGAGAGTTCAACAAACAAACGGTGTTCCCAAAAGACAACATTACGGGAAACATGAAGACGATGAGAGACAGGATCATAGCACCGATACCCTTTTTGAGTTTCACCATAACCAAGGAAACAACAAAGTCTAGATCGAGGCTCAAGTTTGTTGTGCTCATGAGGCTGAAGAAGAACGAAACAAGCAGATCCGAAGGAGCGAAGGTAATGATAGTCAGGGGGTGACCCAAAAAGGCACTCATATGGAGTCTGATTATGGATGACAGCGCTTGGAATGCGATTAATAGCATGACCAGCATGAAGAGCGGCTTCACCCCAAAATGGGGCAGGAACTTTGGCAGAAAGAAAAAGAGCACGAACAGTGTTAAGAATATGACGAAGTTTTCTTTCGGCTCAACCATTTTGCTGAGAGGTACTTGGATAAGTTAGATGATGTACAGTGCCATAAGAATGTAACAGAGCTTGAAAAGCATATTGAGTATATTCAAGAGCATTATCAAATCAAAAAGTTTTGATATGTTTGGAGAATTGTGTTTCAACCATTTTTGCAAAGTTACTGTATATTGGTAAGATTTCAGAACGAGATTTCATAGGAAAGATCCAACTATAACGAGAATAATCATTAATAAAAACAACAAAATATCGAGATCCACCAATACTAGTAACAGGAGAAGGTCCCCAAACATCAGAATGAATTAACTCAAAAATACTATTAGAGATAGATTCACTGTTATTGAAAGGTAAAGCTGGTTGTTTTCCTAACTGGCATGAAGTACAATCAAAATTGTCTTTAGACACAGAACCCAGCAGACCCTTAGAAGCTAACTGTTGTACCCGAGAAGATGGTGCATGACCAAGACAAGAATGCCAAAGTGCGAGAGAAGGTAAGGAAGAAGCTGCAGCAGCAACAGAAACAGGAGCAACAGGTGGAAGATGAAGATTGTCCACAGGAAACATACGCCCAACTCTAGGACCGGTCTCAAGCTCTTGCCCCGTCCTCGGATCCTACACAATACACCCAGAATAGTAAAAAATAAGGTGATATCCTACTTTAGCTAAATGTCCCACAGAGCATAAATTATAGGATAGGTCAAGTACATGGAAGACCTTAGGAATAGAGAGATTGGAGGTCGAAACAAAACCTAGACTATTCCATGCATGGTAGAACCATCAGCTATATGAATATTAAGAGAATATGGTGCAAGGTCAAGTTTGGAGAATAAAGACGAGTGAGGTGTCATGTGATTGCAACAGACAGAATCAAAAAGCCAAGTTTGAGACTTACTGGGTAGAACTAAGAGAGCAGTGGAAAGAGATGCATTACCAGCCATACAAACAGCCTAAGCTATGATATCTTGTAGTTCAGCGGGGGAGAGGTTGATAGTGGATCCAGAAGACTGGGACTCAGTTGAAATGGAAGGCATCGGCGGAGTAGGCTCAGTATTAGCAACAACAGCAGTAGATTTGTTGCGACGGTAACAAGTCTCAATGGTGTGGCCAGGACACTTGCAATAGTTGCAAAACTTTTTGTTGGTCTGCTTGCGACGATTGCTAGAGCAAGAGAAATCACCTGATTGCTGAGGTTGCTTTATAGGAGGAGCAGAGGGAGTAATAGCCAAAACATTGAGCTTATTCTGGGCTTGAAGGGTTGTAAGACGAGCTTCTTCTCTAACCAACTCGTTTACAGCAGTATCAAGAGAGGGAGGAGGACTGCGATTAAGAAGCTGACCTCAGATGGGCTTAAAGTCCTTGTGAAGTGACATCAGAAATTCATAGAGATGAAATTCATCTCTAACGGTAGCATATTGCTGAGCATCCTTTAAGCATGCCCAAGTTGGATCAAAAAGGTCAATTTGGTCCCAAATGAAGCGAAGCTGATCATAGTAGTCATTGATGAATTGCCCTGGTTCTTGCCTCAGTTGATGCAATTCAACCACTAACTATTATTTCATGGATCCGTGAGTAGTGGAGTATCTTTTGGCCAACATATCTCATGCTGATTTTGCATCATCAAAGCTGCCCAACAGATTGGAGATGGAGGGAATGAAAGTGTTCCAAATCCATGTGAGGATCATGTGGTTGTGACTATCCCATTCAATCATGCGATTGAGGAAGGCAACATCTTCTTCATTTGCCCCTTTGACAGGAATAGTGATTGCACTAGTACAATAATGCCAGAGCATGCGACCTTTAAGAAAACTGTGCATAGCTTGAGACCAAGATAAGTAATTCTTATTCCCCTCCAATATAGTATTGATGGGGCGAGGAAGAAAAATATCTTTTTTATCCATTTAGAGATACAATATGCAAAAATAGATTGCAAAAATGAAATCTTCGCAAAAAACTAGGTAAGGAGAACCTGGACTACAAAAGTCAACCCTGGCAAAAAGTCAACAGCCCAGTCAAAGTCAACGCGTTCAACGGTCAGCGGAGATAACGTGGCGCTGACGTCAGTAGATGACTGGATGCTGACGTAAGCTAAGACTGACGTGGCACTGATGACATCAGCCTGGAGCTTCAGACGGCGCGTGAGCGCTAAAGCAGTAACTTCGGGTGGCGCATGAGGGCGCGTGCGATCTCCGATGACTACGAGGCTGCCACCAAAGTGCAGATCAGAGCAAGGCGATCTCAGTGATACCTGCAAAAATGTGATTGGAGAAATTTTCTCGGCGATGCTAACACGTGCAATGGTCTGTGCGGTGTGGGACTCCTTAACGGCAGTGGCTGCAGGTCCGAAACACAAAGACAACGGCTGGAAGGCATCAGAGGTTCAACGGCAAAGGCTGCGACAACTGTTGTGACGGCGGAAGCAATGTTAAGAATGGAGTAACACCAATAAAGACAATACTGCTAAGAAAAAGTCAGAGCAGTAGCTCTGATACCATGTTAAAAATACTAAATGTGATAGTATTGTATTTCTTGATCAAAGAATATACATAGGTGCCTTTATATAAGAGGCATATGTGTGCAGTACAAGTAAAAGTGGAGTACAATAATGTGTGTTATACAAGTAATCTAACTGGGCCTAAAGCCCACAATATTATACACGTTAATAGGCTTAATGTTGAAACCATAACTAGTAGTTGGTTTTCCAGTTCGTAAATAATTGTTCACATTCTTTTTTCACACAGTCCTACACACAATATTCACAATTGCGCGCACAATGTACACATTTTAATTTGCTTAAAACGTGGAAAAGGAATGTATACAGATGATGTGAGATAAGTTATGTAAGAAAATCATTACTCTTTTCTAGTAGCCTATATATTGTGACTTACTCAAATGGCTTACATGTTTCTTATTTGCAATGTTATGCTTGGTGCGCAGTGCTCCTGAATGGTTTTGGTTGCAAGGATCCTAAGATGGTTACTGCCAGTGATTTTTCCAGCAGTGGACTTCATATAACAGGCAACACATCAAACCCTGCAGGTTCAAGGGTGACCCCAATGACCGCTACACAAATACCAGGCCTTAACTCTCTTGGCATTTCCCTTGTCCGTATTGACTATGCACCATGGGGTATCAACCCTCCCCACACTCACCCTCGTGCCACCGAAATCTTAACTATCTTGGAAGGTAGCCTTCAAGTTGGGTTTGTCACGTCTAATCCTCAGAATCGCCTTATCACAAAGGTGCTACATAAGGGTGATGTGTTTGTATTCCCAATTGGCCTCCTATCAAAGAAAAGTAGTAATGGAAATGCTTTTGCCATTGCTGCTCTAAGTAGTCAAAATCCTGGTGTTATCACAATTGTGAATTCAGTGTTTGGGTCCAAGCCTCATTTTCCTAGTGACATTTTAGTGAAGGCCTTCCAAGTGGATAACAATGTTGTCAACTATATTCAATCTAATTTCTAGACAACCTGTATTTATTCCATTAATTATGAGGCAGAACCTACTTCTCCCCACTTTTTGTACGAGTGTATCAATTTGTGTGTCATAGCCTCATTGGAAGCTTGTGTACATTATTTGTTGTGGTTAGGTTACATTTGTAATTTTGTAATTATGATTCTTTTTCTTTCCTTTTGATTTTCTTCAATACAATTCAATTTTTATCTACTTTCCTTTGTTCAAATTTCATTCCATTATGCTTTAAATTAAGAACCACATTTGACAGCATTTTTTTTTTCATTCCATATCTAAGCGTGTGTTTGCCTAATGCGTTTTTACGTTTTAAATCTTGGGTCCCACGGTACTGTTCACGGACCAGTCAACTTGTGAAAATGCAGCAATAAGTTTGCTACAGTATTTTGCATTTTAAAAATGATTTGTTACAGTATTTTTAACAATAAATTTTTAATTTTTAACAAAATAAACAATATCCAAACAGACCTAAAAAGTAAAACACTATGACAAATGAAAAGCCTAGTGTGGCGGCCACGTATGACACAAATTCTAGACTCAAATAACACCACACGGCAAAACTTCTTACAATCCCAACACACTAAGGACACACACCAACTCTCTTGACACTGACTACTGACACTAGGACTTTCTTACTTTGCTTCACTTTTCTCTCTACACGCTTTGGTGCTTATGACACACAAACTGAGAACCATTTCCACGTATATATACATGGTTAAAGTCGGTTAACTCACCGACTTTGAATTTTCCTGCACATTCTTTTATTGTCTTTCACGAACAGTAAAATAACTTCCTTTCACCTACCTTCTAGACAAGTTAAAGAATATGTAGCTGAGATTAAATTATGCATGCGGTAAGCTCAAGAGAATTTCGGAGAGAAAGAGATTAAGAGAAACTATAGAAATTTCTATAGCCAAGAGAGTTAGTGTGCTTCTCAACAAAAAAAAAATGAGTTAGTGTTAATTTCATACTGTGTAATTACCCTGCCAATTATGGCCATGCCAATAGCTTCGTTTAGTTCATCATTTGGGCTGGGACTTAAAACCTCAGAGAAGTTAGGTAAAACACACTCAGCTCATAAATGATCCATCCAAGCAGTTTCGATAGCGGTGATTAATGGAATTCATTGTATGTTGTAACAAGAAAATACGATCAATTCACCGGTCATCTAACATATTAAACATCATAAATGATAAATTCATATTCTTTTTATAATATATAAGAGATAATTTTAATCTATTGCGTTCGATCCTAATAATTGCTCTATATTATCATATCAAAACACAAATTGGTTTTAAGTGTAAGTGATGATCAAACCCAAATTAATCATTCATTCAACAATAAGAAATTTTTCCAATTGAAGTAACTGAAACGCACATAAATTTACATTGTTGAACTTGTTCTCTTTTTTGTTGATTATTTCAAATCAATTATTTGATACATTCTTCAAACTAAAAATTAAAAATAAATAAAAAAGCTTTTTTGCGAAGAGAAGCATTTATGACCGTCCTTGTAACTTAGACTTGGTGGCATATATCACAGCCGGCCCTCAAATGATTTTTTGGAACATTAGATAACTTGATTTAGTTGCCTTCCTTGCAGGCACACTGCAGTACTACCGATTGAAGACTCTTTCTTTCTTTGATTTTCTTTTTTATTGTCTTTACATTGTACTCTCACAGCCTCCACCTTATATATAGGAAAGCTACAAACATAAGTCTTTCACAACTAAAATCTCAATTTCTTTTATCTCCATATAGAGTATAGAACGCCTTCTTCCACTGATTTAAAGCTTCCTATACATAGAATTTGCAGATGGCCTCATACATTCTCTTGTCCGGACTTCTAGCCTTGTTTTTCACTGCTGCATTGGCATCAGATCCAAGCCCTCTCCAAGATTTCTGTGTCGCAGATACAAACAATCAAGGTACAAAATGAGCCTTAAACATGTATAATTTTAGTGAAAATTTCACCTTATCTAGGCTTAATGTTAAAACCATAACTAGTAGCTGCTTTGCCAGTCGGTAAATATTTTCATATGCCTTTGTCACATACTCTTACACACAACATCCACAATTGCACGTGTAATGTATACATTTTAAATCGCTTAAAACATGGAAAGTTGACATGTGCATATGATGTGAAATTAGTTGTGTGAGGTCTTCCTCGCCCTTTTCTTATTTGCAATATTATACTTGGTGGCAGTGCTCCTGAATGGTTTGGTTTATGTTTGTTCACACTTTTTTTTGCACATACTTGTACACATAGTAACCATAATTGCACACGCAAAATACAAGTTTTGAAACAATTAAATGTGGAAAGGGGATGTGTACACACCATGTGAAATAAGTTGTATGAGACAATCATTAACCTTTTTTAGTACCCATTATATATTATATATTCTGGCTTGCCCAAATGGCATACGTGTTTCTTAATTATTTGCAATATTATGCTTGGTGGCAGTGCTCCTGAATGGTTTGGCTTGCAAGGATCCTAAGATGGTTGATGCCAATGACTTTTCAAGCAGTGGACTTCATATAGCAGGCAACACATCAAACCCCGCAGGTTCAAAGGTGACCCCAATGACCGCTGCACAAATACCAGGACTCAACTCTCTTGGTATTTCTCTTGTCCGTATTGACTATGCACCATGGGGTATTAACCCTCCCCACACACACCCTCGTGCCACCGAAATCTTAACTGTCTTGGAAGGTAGCCTTGAAGTTGGGTTTGTCACATCTAATCCTCAGAACCGCCTTATCACGAAGGTGCTACAGAAGGGTGATGTGTTTGTATTCCCAATTGGTCTCATTCACTATCAAAGAAATTTTGGTAATGGAAGTGCCATCGCCATTGCTGCTCTAAGCAGTCAAAACCCTGGTGTTATCACAATTGCCAATACAGTGTTTGGGTCCAAGCCTCACATTCCTAGTGACATTTTAGTGAAGGCCTTCCAAGTGGATAACAATGTTATCAACTATATCCGGTCTAAGTTCTAGACAAGCCATGGTTATTCCATTAATTATGACAAAGAGCCTACTTTTCTTCCCCTTTTTTGTATGAGTGTGTCAATTTGCGTCATAGTCTCATTGGAAGTTTGTGTGTATTGTTTTACTGTTCTGTTACATTCGTAATTTTATTATTATGATTCTTTTTGTTTCTTTATGATTTTCTTTAATAAAATACACTTTTTATATACTTTCCTTTGTCCCTCTTTCATTCCATTTAGAATCTTATACTTTAAATTAAGAACCACATTCAACAGCCTTCTATTTTTTTCTCATTTTAATATATTTTTAAGAAATCTTTTTAATTTCACACCACAGTAATCAATCACCAAATCTAAAAGCAATGTTAATAAAAATAGTATTAAAAAAAAAGCACAATCTGGTAATTAATGAAGTGGGAAATCAATGGAGAACCACTTAAAAGGAAAATCACTACGAAGAATCCAACCGATAGAAAAACAGCGATAGAAGAAACATTTACAATAGACTACTTACAAAACCTTTGAAACTAGACTATTCATATATCCTCAACAAAGTCCCCACCTGACTTCCTATCAGAGCGACCCCATAACTTTAGATTTCTTGTACACGATTGATCCTCATCTACATCAAGTCATCCAGAGCTCCTTAGAATTTTTCTCTCAATGAACTTACAAGTATAGGTTTGAGGTTTTCTTTGTGGTTTGGACGAACAATTCTTACAAATTAAGTTTCATCTCGCAGTTAAAGTTCATGGGGATTTGACTCTAAGATATGCTCTTATATGGCTCTCTCTCTCTCTCTCTCTCAAAAGGGTTGGTTTATATACATATAAAAAATAAATAAAGGTTAAACAAGAGGCACAACAAGACTGTTTACCGCTCATGCAATTTTAGCTCAAGCAAATGTCAAGAAAATTAAGGTCTCTCAAACACTCTATTTAAGTTTCTTTCAAACGAGGTCAAGTAAGGTCTTGTGAAATTTGTCTGAGATTCACTCAAGCAAATATGAATTCGCTCGACCGAGTCTTCTATATCTTGAATTCTTCAATATGCTTCTTGACTCGACTTAAAACAAACCAAAATTGCAAAAATTGCAGCCCTTCTAACACTTTGCTTTGACACAAGAATTCACTCAGTAATCTAAGAATCTCCCCCTTTTGGTAATTATATTCTATGACCAAATATCACAAAGCAACGAGTCAATGGAAAGCAGAGTAGCCCTATAAATCATAGACAAAAACTTGTAATTTCTATTTGTAAAGTTGTTATTTACAACTATTTTGTGTTGGCTTTAATTTCGTACTAAATTTGATTATAATTTTGTTCAATCATGTTTATCCTTTATTTTATGTGAGATTTTATTGTAAGAATTGTATGTGAGAGAGAGTGTGAAGACTCAAACTCTCATTAAAGATCAAGTGGATTTCGCAAGAAGATTCGCAAGTGAGCCACATGCAGAGCACATGAATGGAATGTGAAGAGTCATAACAACTGGTTTTTGCAAGTAATTCGCGGGTAAGGCTTTCCCGCAAAATACATGCGAAACGTTCTATTTTACTATTTTGGCATATCTGCTCCACCATGTCTTCACCTGCATTATTTATACCCTCATTACCCACATATTGTAAGGAGTTCTTTTTAGAAAGAAAACCCTAGAAATTTTCCTTGAGAATTAGAGATTATCATACCCACAATCATCTACACAATCTTTTGTGGTTTTTCTCTACTCCTACCTCTCCATATCCATATCCTTGAAATGTTGATAGCCCAAACACTTACCACACCCAATCTGAGTGTAAAGTGAGGTTTTGGTGCTGCTGGGAAGCATTGGAAGGAGCCAATCGTTTGGCAGATGCAATCGGGTTGAATTGCGTGATCCAGAAAACTAGAGAAGACAAGGCTTCGTCAAGTCAGTTGATAACTAGAGCTTGGAGGGCTCAAGTATATGGGGTAGACTAGGCTTGAAGGGTCTTTTGTTATTCGTGTATTCCAACTTATTCTCTAGTGAATCAATTTACTAGTTGGAGAGTGGCGGAGAGGTTTTTTGCTAAGTTTTCCGGTTTCCTCTTCAATAACATGTCTCAGTGTTATCTTATGTTTGCATCCTTCTTCCCAACTCTTTTGGCTTTCATTTTATTGTTGATATTTGTTGAATATGGCTTAGAGTAGTTTTATCGTTTGTTCGCTCACATTTACTCTTATTTCGCACTTAGTTTAAGTTAAAGTAAAAACGACCAAGCCGTAACTTTTAATTGGGGGTCTAAACAAGCTCTTGTGTTTTCACACAAATTTGAGCTTTCACTATTATATGAGGCAAGAAACAGCCCTTCCTAAACATGAATAAACAAATTAAACACAGAGAATATGCATGGAAAAAAAAGGACTAATCTACAATAAATTTTAAATACGTAGGATTGTATTCAAAATACATCAAATTAAGCAAATTCGGATCAAGTCGCAATACTACTCCCCTTTTAAAAACAAAATGACAAAATATATGAAGCCTTTAAGCTCTCAAGCAAACAAATTTTCGACTCCCCCTCAATATTGATCCTCTATGCTTTTTCTCCCTTGTGAAAAATTCATTTTGAATTTGTTTAAAAAAAAAATTGGGAAAAACTTTCTAAAAAGAAAATATCCTTTAAGGTAATGAGAGTTACCAATGAAGAATAATAATATTATTTCTTTCATTATAAGCGTAGTAAACCTCATGTGACCGTAGATATGTATGGAGACACATCCAATCAAAATTATTTACGGAAAAAGTTTGTTAGGTTTTAAGTTTGTAATGTTGGCAAACCATGACAAAAACTAAGTCTCATTGGTTTAGAATGGTCTACATTGAAGTCTAAGACAAAAAACTCAAGTTTGAGATGAAAAAAAATGAGTTAGAATCTGTTTCATTCGATTGGCACTTGATAAATCGAAAGTTGCATATCAGCAAAAAATAGCAAACGTAAAAAGTCCATAACTTGACCGTTTGAAGCCCAAATCACAAGCCGTTTTTTCCAGTATTTAAAGGACATTATAAGCTAACCCTAAGAGGGGTTTCAGAGTTTTTTAGAGAGATTAGAGTGCATCTTGTGCCTCTTTTGTAGATCTAGAGTTTTGTACCCAAAAACTCTCTAAACTCTTCTATCGATGTTATTTCTTGAAGAATCTCAAAATCCGGTGTTATAGAAGTTGTTTCATACTAGATCAACGTCTAAGGAGATCCAAAACCTTTGAGTGGAGTCTCAAAGTCACAAATGTGGGTGTTTGTGTTGCAAATGCCTAATAGAGAAGGAGTTCGTGGATTCGGAGCCTACACATAGTCGTGTCAGTAAGTTCTACATGTGGTAGTAATAGGATGTTAGTAGTTTAAATCTTATTGTAAACTTCGATTCTCTATAGTGGATTTGCTTTTTACCTTGAGGATAACTAGGTTAAATCTTCCCCAAATGTTTTACCAGTTTGGTTTTCCTGGATCATTATATCGTTGTGTTATTTACTTTTCCGCTGCTTTGCATGATATGATTGTTTTGTATTAACCTAAATCTGAATAATAAACCTAAGTATTCACTTGGTTAATTAATTAAGTTAAACAATTTAGTTTACAGGGATCTAAAACCTAATAAAGTTTAACTCAAAACCAGTTTAAAGTTATCTCTTCCAACTTGCTATGTGGCGATTTATAAGCTATAAATATATATATTATTTTAAAAAGTCATATGACTCATAAAAATTCATGTGACTAAGTTACACGTGGATCATCTTTTCAATCATCACATAATAGATTGAAAGAAGATAACTCCAAACTAGTTTAAAACTAAACTTTTTCAATTATTTACAACTATTCATTATATTTTTCAATGATATAAAAATGGAAAACATTCTACTCCAAACAAATTTGAAGTTATCTTCCTTTAAACTACTATATGGTAAAGCATGTGAAGAGACTATCCATGTAGAGTTGTAGTCATATGACACTTTAATGAGTCATGCATTCGTTAAAAAATGCACATAAATAGTTTTATAATTTTTCACGTAATGAGTTGGAAAAGATAGCATCAAATCGTTTTGAAGCCAAACTTGTCCAAGTTAATTTCATTGTGCCAAATTAAATTATTTTCAAATAAAAGAATAAGAGACTAATACACAAAAATAATTTAATCGAATTTATTTTAAAAATATTTTTGGTGAAATATAAAGAAAGTAGGATCAATTGAATTCACAGGTAATCTTTAACGTATCAAACTTCATACATTCACCTCCTTATTATTATTTGTTTTTACCGGTTTTTTTTTTTCCTTTTCATTTTCGTTGATGATTTCAACAACCCATTATTTCATATAATATTAATACATTAATTCTAAACCAAAATTTTTAAGTACCATCCTTCAAACTTGGACTTGGTAACATACATCTACCATCCATGCAGGACACATATGGCAGCCTACCCTCAAATGGCTATTGGAACATTAGATATCATAAACTTTATCTATTCTTGCAGGCACACTGCAATACTGCCGATTCTTGCACTGTCATGGAGACTCTTTCTTTCTTTGATTTCCATTTATATCGTGTCTTTGCACTATACTCTCTCAGCCCACACCTTATATATAGGAAGCTACATACATAAGTCTTTCACAACTAAAATGTCAGTTACACTTCTTCCATTGATTTAAAGCTTTCTATACATATATAGAATTTGCAGATGGCGTCCTCCATTCTCTTGTCTGGACTTCTAGCATTGTTTTTCACTGCTGCGTTGGCATCAGATCCTAGCCCTCTCCAAGATTTCTGTGTCGCTGACACAAACAGTCAAGGTACAAAATGAGCCTCAAACATGTATACTATTACTGAAAATTTCACCCTGTAGGCTTAATGTTAAAACCATGACTATATGCTGCTTTTCCAGTCAGTAAATATTTGTTCACATACTCGTATACAAAATATCCACAATTGCACATGCAATATACACATTTTAAAATGCTTAAACATGGAAAGGAGACGTGTACAGACCATGTGAAATAATTAAGCTGTGAGAGAAAATCATTAACTTTTTTGCAAATGGCTGACATGTTTCTTATTTGCAATATTATGCTTGGTGGCAGTGCTCCTGAATGGTTTGGCTTGCAAGGATCCTAAGATGGTTGATGCCAATGACTTTTCAAGCAGTGGACTTCATATAGCAGGCAACACATCAAACCCCGCAGGGTCAAAGGTGACCCCAATGACCGCTGCACAAATACCAGGACTCAACTCTCTTGGTATTTCTCTTGTCCGTATTGACTATGCACCATGGGGTATTAACCCTCCCCACACTCACCCTCGTGCCACCGAAATCTTAACTGTCTTGGAAGGTAGCCTTGAAGTTGGATTTTTCACGTCTAATCCTTAGAACCGCCTTATCACAAAGGTGCTACAGAAGGGTGATGTGTTTCAGTGTTTGTATTCCCAATTGGTCTCATTCATTATCAAAGAAATGTTGGTATTGGAAATGTCATAGCCATTGCTGCTCTAAGCAGTCAAAACCCTGGTGTCATCACAATTGCCAATGCAGTGTTTGGGTCCAAGCCTCATATTCCTAGTGACATTTTGATGAAGGCCTTCCAAGTAGATAACAATGTTATCAGCAACATCCAGTCTAAGTTCTAGACAAGCCATGGCCATTCCATTAATTATGTTAAAGAACCTACTCCTCCCCACTTTTTGTACTGAGTTTGTGAATTTCTGTCATAGCCTCATTGGAAGTTTGTGTGCATTGTTTTGCTGTGTTTTTGTTATATTTGTAAGTTTATTATTATTATTCTTTAGGTTTCGTTTTGATTTTCTTCAATAAAAATATAGTTTTATGTACTTTCCTATTTCTTTTTCTTTTCTTTTTTAAGATTTATGTACTTTCCTTTGTTTGTCTTTCATTCCATTTAGAATCTTATGCTTCAAATTAAGAACCATGTTCGACAACTTGTTTTTTGATTTTCATTTTAATATAATTTTTTAAATTATTACTAATAATAAAAATAATAAAAGACACAGTTTGGTAATGAAGTGGAAAATCAATGGAGAACCTCTTCCAAAAAAAAAAAAAAAAAAACTTTGCAACTAGATTTCTTCTACACGAACTTTCTTCACAAACGATCCTCGTTTGCAACAACCTATACTTCTGGTACTCCAAAGAGCTCTTTAGAAGTTTTCAACCAATGATCTTATTGCAAGAGGTTTGTAAGTTTTTTTTTTTTTTTTTGGGTTTGGATGAACAACAGTTATAATGTTTTAATCTCACAGTTGAAGCTCAAGGTTTGACTCTTGATATTCTCTCTCTCTCTCTCTAAATTCTTTGTTTATATATATAAAAAATAGGTTAAACTAGAGGCAAAACAAATAGATTTACTGTTCACAATTTTCACTCGTATGAATGTCAAGCAAAGGTCTAGCAAACATTCTGTTAAAATTTTTAGTCAAACGAAGTTCAAGCAAGGTCTTGTAAACTTTATGTCTAACATTCACTTGAGAAATAATGATTTCACTTGATTATGTCTTTTGAAACTTAAACTCTTCAACTTGCTTCTTGACTCAACTTATATAAACCAAATTTGAATAAATTACAACCCTTACAACACCATTTCTTCGTATAAGAATTTAGTTAATACCCTTGACAATTCAGTGGCAAGACTAGGAAAGTCAATAACATACCAGTACTAGCTATACTGGAAAAATATATCGTACTAACCATTAAACAAGTACCGATACTCCTCCAAAATGTATTGAAAAAATTACTGGGCTGTACCAGTCTGTACCGGTTGTATTAGGTATATTTTGAGTGTTTCGACTAGTATTGGCATTTTGGGTGGTACAATAAAAAAATTTTAATTTTTTTCTATTAAAAAACATTTTATTTAGGATAATATATTGGTTAATGTACTTAGGCTAATATTTAGGCTTATAAAATATGTGGATTTAAAAATTTTACATAAATAAATACAAACATATATATATATATATATATTGGTAATCTCAAAATGGTACACTAGTACTATTGGGGGGGGGGGGGGGGGTGAACTTGATTCCGAGCCAAGGCCTAAAGGCCCAAAAGGTCATACTTGAAGAGATGGGTCAAGCCCATCAATGTGGGTAGAAGCTAGAGCGCCTAAAGAGTAAAGGGTAACTCACTAGAATAGTTCCCGTGGAGATTCGAGTTAGCCACCATTACCAAAACTCTAATCCAAGGTAACAAGCATGGATGGTCCTTCAGCAAACACAAGAGGGATAGCGAGCAACCGATTCCCCTTTTTAATCTGAGATGCCACTCTCATCAAATTTGTCTCAGGAAACATCCTAAAAGAATAAGAATTACAGAGGCAGTCACTTCCGCATTAATGAGAAGTTCTCTACCTAATCTCTCTGCCACATTAAATGTATATAGGATAGCTTGAAAAATGCAAATGCTCCCAAAAGTCCTATTTTATGATGAAAGGGGAGTAGAACAAAGAGGTGATGTGACAAGTATCCTGAAAATCCAACTGGAAGCAGGCCAACATGGGGAGATAAGGGAAGGAAAAATACCTATAAAAGGGAAGGAGGTTGCAACAAAGAAGGGTTTGAAAAGATTGAGGAAAAATCCTAGAGAAGAACAAGAAAGAGGAAGTGATAAGAGTTGAGTAAAGTAAAGTTTTACTTGATCTCTGTACCTCGAGAAAACAGTTTATGTATCTTAGAATAGTTTATATTCACTCTTGCTTTCTTAATCAGTTGTTTGGGCCTCCCATTGTGGAATTTCAACCTTATGTTTATGATAAATAAAATGTGCAAGTTAGTTACTTAGACATTTTAGCCCATTGCTATTTGTTTGAGTTTTTATTCCCCCACAAGTGCCAAAATATTTCGTTCCTCTAACCAAACCGAAACGGTCTCCTATATGAAATTGACTCTCTTTGGCAAAAAAAATCACAAAACAACAAATCAATGAAATACAAAATAACTTTATAAATCACTGGGGGGGGGGGAGAGATTAGGAATGCTTTCTATTACATGAGACTTGGACCATGCGTTCCTAAAATACGAACAAATACATTTAAATTCATAGAGAACATGTATAGAAAAAAATTAGCATCATACAATAAGCTTTAAATACATAAGTTTGTATTTAAAACACACGAAATTAAGAAAATCAGCATCAACTCACAATACTATATCCCTTTTTAAAGCAAAATGACAAGGAAGACGAAGTCTTTAAGCTCTTAAGCAAACAACTTTATGACTCCCCCTTAGTATTGACCCTCTATATAAGCTTTCTCCTCTATGGGAAATTCATTTTGAATTCAAAATATATTTTTATAAAACCATTTTTGAAAAAAGAAAAATTCTGGAATAAGAAAAATATCTTGAGAGCAATGAAAAAACGCAATGAATAATAACATTCTCTCTTTCACTATATGCATATTAAACCTCGTATAACCCATGTAGATATGCATGGAGATTGGAGACACATCTAATTATAATTAGTTATGACTATGCAATATAGCTTTCAATGATGCCACAATTAATATAGCTTTCAATACTTCATACATCAAATTAATTTTATTAGGGAGAAACTGCTAAAGTTGTCAAAAATGCCACAATTAATCCCCTGGTTAGTTATTTAGGGTCTAAATCTAAATTTTTTAATCTTGGATTAAAGTGGAATATCCAAATATTACAATGATGCAAAATAAGTTGTCAATATCACTGGCTCAATACCTATCCAACACTTTAAGAGTTAGTAGGATATGGAATTTAAATGTTTTTGGGAAATCATATCAAAAAAAGATGCGCGTACGTTGTCGAACATAGTTCTTAATTTTAAGCATTAGATGGAAAGCCAAACACTTCATTGCAATGAGAGATTTCATATACAGAGTCTAAGCTTTTCCTAACACATACATGGTTAAACTGCTGGGATAGAAAGAATCCACAGAGAGAAAGAGAGCCTTGGAATGTTACTTGGACGATGGGATGTCTTCTCGATGGATAAAGGGGATATGCTAAGTGTTTGAATGATGTTTAGTGTAAGCTTCTCCTGATTTTATAGTGGGGATTGGCTTGACTTGTTGGGAAATACTAATATCCCACTACTGAGAAATCAATATCTTGTTTTTGCATAGCTAGGGCAATGGGTATATTATATCATTTATATGCACCATCTTCTTGCACCCCATAGTTGGGAAATATATGTATGATATGTGTTTTTTAGGTGGAGAAAAGAAAATTTAGCTGCATGGTATGGAAAATTGTATCCACTAACTGATGCCCTTGGCTAAAATCAAAAAATAGTTGCACGCTATGAGAACAAGACACAACTGAAATCGTATTTTTAAAACACAATTTTACCATTTTACAATTATAATTGAAATTATGTTTTGAAAACAAGATTTTACAAGTTATCTGTACGGACATCTGTATAACCATAATTAACAAAAATCAAAATGACACATGATCGGGCAAAGAAAACTCCACACATCCCATAATCATCTAGGTGTTAGTGATGATTGATGGGCTGGTGCGGTTTTAGGTGTTAGTGGGCCAAGAGATCCCCTGTTTTGCTCATCCATTTCAAGGTCCAAACAGGCCTCATTTCATTCATTCATTCATTTTCGGCCTAAAAAAAGTGCTTGGTTTGGTCCACTTGGGCTGGGCCTCAAACCTCAGAGAAGTCAAGCCCAAAACCTCAGCCCTTCACCAGTCACCTTTCACATATCAAACATCATAAATTCACTTTTTTATTTTTATATTTTTGTGTTGTTGAACTTGTTCTCTTTTTCGTTGATTATTTCAAATCAATTATTTAATATTAATACATTCTTAAAAATAAAATAAATAAAGTTTTCAAGTGAAGTGAAGCATTTATAACTTGAACTTGGTGGCAGATATGACAGCCTGAGCCGGCCCTCAAATAGTTTTTGGAACATTAGAAGATAATTTAATTACTTGCCTGCCTGCAATACTAAAGATTCTCGTACAAACTACTTGGCCAAGACTTTCTTTCGTTTTCCTTTTTTATTATGTCTTTATATTATCCTCTCTTAGCCGAGTCAGCCCCCACCTTATATATTTTGGGCTTTGTGAAGTCTAGTTATGTTTGATCCAGTTGACAATCTGATCCGACCCAAATAATGTTGCGTGATTTTTAATAGGAGATTTTCTGAGGCTTGTGCGCAAGATATAGAAAACGAAGCTTTGGTGATTAGGATTTTTTGTTGTTGTCGTTTTGAGAGTGAGAAAAATTGTACTGCCGCACTTTATATTTTTTCCTTGATAATAGTGAAATCCTTACAACTCCGTGGACGTAGGTAAATTGCCAAACCACGTAAATACTATCTTGTGCATATGATTATATTTCTTTGGCGTGTGTTTTCTCTATTTTTGTTTCTTACATGTTGGGAATTTCGTGTTAATTTCCTACAATATATAGGAAGCTACTACACACGAGTCTTTCACAACCAAAATCTCAATTACTTTATGTCTCTCCCTAACCTACACAACACCTTCTTCCTTTGATTCGAAGCTTCCTATATACTTAGAATTTGCAGATGGCCTCCCCCATTCTCTTCTTCGGACTTCTAGCTTTCGTTTCCACTACACCTCTCCAAGATTTCTGTGTCGCTGATACAAACAGTCAAAGTACAATATGAGCCTTTTAACATGTATACTTTCACCGAAGATTTCACCTATAGGCTATAGGCTTAATTTTAAAACCATAACTAGCAGCTGCTTTCCAGTCTATAAATATTTGTTCACTCTTTTTTCACAATCTCGTACCACAATATCCAAAATAGCAAGCACAATGTGTACATTTTTTTATATAAAAAAAAAATAACGATAGTCACACACTCCTTATTACACACTCACTGTACACATATTGCCTCATGAACTAAAATCGTGTTTTTAAAATATCATTTCAAAAGGGAGTGTTTGTGGAGTCTGTAATAAGATTTTCCATTTTAAAAAATCTTAAAACATGAAAAAAGAATATATATGGACTATGTGAAATAAGTTGTGTGAGAAAATTATTAACTTTTCCTGTTATGGCTTATATGTTTCTTATTTGCAATATTATGCTTGGTGTGCAGTGCTCCTAAATGGTTTCGCTTGCAAGGATCCTAAGATGGTTGAAGCTACTGATTTTTCCAACAGTAGACTTCATATGGCAGGCAACACATCAAACCCTGCAGGGTCAAAGGTGACCCCAATGACCTCTACACAAATACCAGGACTTAACTCTCTTGGCATTTCCCTTGCACGTATTGACTACGCACCATGGGGTATCAACCCTCCCCACACTCACCCTCGTGCAACCGAAATCTTAACTGTCTTGGAAGGTAGCCTAGAAGTTGGGTTTGTCATGTCTAATCCTCAAAACCGCCTTATCACAAAGGTGCTACAGAAGGGTGATGTGTTTGTATTTCCAATTGGCCTTGTACACTATCGAAGAAGTTTTGGTAATGGAAACACCATCGCCATTGCTGCTCTAAGCATTCAAATCCCTGGTGTTATCACAAATGCGAATGCAGTGCTTGGGTCCAAGCCTCATATCCCTCGTGACATTTTGATGAAGGCCTTCCAGGTGGATAACAAATTAACAATGTTATCAGCTATATCCAATCTAAGTTCTAGACAACCCATGAATATTTTTCCATTAATTTATGATAAAGAACCTACTCCTCCCCACTTTTCTGTGCAAGTGTGTCAATTTGTGTGTTATAGCCTCATTGGAAGTTTGAGTGCATTGTTTTGCTGTTTTTATGTTATATTTGTAATTTTATTATTATGATTCTTTAGGTTTCCTTTTAATTTTATTTAATAAATTAAATATAGTTTTTATTTACTTTCGTCTTCTTTTTCTTTTCTTTTTTTCTTTTTTGAGTAGATTTATGTACTTTCTTTTATTCCTCTTTCATTCTATTCAGAATCTATGCTTCAAATTATGAACCTCATTCGACAGCATGTCTTTTATTTTTCATTTTAATATAATTTCCCGTAAGCATTTTTCATTTTAATAATAATAAAAATAATAAAGTAATGAAGTGGCCAATAAATGTAGAACCTCTTAAAATGAAGAAATGGTTACCGTAGCCTACTTACAAAACCTTTGTAACTAGACATCTATATATCCTCAACAAATGATTTGTTTGCCTTCTTATCAAAGTGACCCCATAACTCTGAATTTCTTCTACATGAACTTTTTCCACAAACAATCCTCGTTTGCAACAACCTAGACTTTTGGTGGTCCAAAGAGCTCTCAAGAAGTTTTCGACCAATGAACTTATTTGCAAAGGTTTATAGTTTTTTATTTTTGGTTTGGATGAACAACACTTAAAATGTTTTAATCTCACATGTAAAGCTCAAGGTTGGATTCTTGATATGCTCTCTCTCTCTCTCTCTCTCTCTCTCTCTCTCTGTGTGTTAAAAGTCTTAGTGTATATAGAAAAAATAGGTTAAACTAGAGGCATAACTAATCGGTTTATTGTTCACGCAATTTTCACTAAGTGAATGTTAAGCAGTGGTCTTGCAAACATCCTATTTAAGTTTTAGTCAAACAAAGTTAAGCAAAGTCTTGTAAACTTTATGCTTGACATTCACTCAAGCATTAATGATTTCACTTAATCGTGTCTTCTGAAACTTGAATTCTTCAATTTTCTTCATGACCCAACTTAATACAAACAAACAAACAAAAAAACAAACAAAAAATGAATAAATTACAACACTTTGTTTTGGCATAAGAATTTAGCCAATAATGTCATGAAACAATGAATCAATGAAATACAAATAACTTTATAAATTACTAGGGGGAAAAAAAAAAAAAATTGGACTACATTCTATTTCATGAGACTAGAAACATGCCTTCCTAAAATGTGAACAAATACATTAAATTTATAGTGAACATGAATCGAAAAAAATGACCAACATAAAATAAGCTTTAAATACAATGATGCAGATACACATAGAACCTCATGTGACCTATGTAGACACACAGAGATAAGTCTAATCATAATTATTTACGACTACTCATTATAGCTATCAATGATAATTCATACATTAAATTAATTTTATTATTATGATTCTTTTTGTCTTCTTTTGATATTTTTTTAATAAAATTAAATTAAACCATATACATGCCGTCACATAACATTATGCCACATTTGAATTTTTTTTTAAATAAAAGCATTGGGATTTGTTAGGACATATGGGGTTCACTTGTTAAGAACATATGTCATTCTTTTATGTAATTGGCTAATCTTTTGACAAAATGCACTCAATTTGTAATTGGATAGTTCTAGATGTTTTTAATACTTCAAGAAACAAGGTTTCAAGATCAAGTGTTGAAGTCATCAAGTCTGTCCAAGAAACAAGCTGAAGAAGTGCTGAATCATTAAAACTCAACACCTACTCGATAGCTTCTATTTGTCGAGATTTATAAAATCAGATTTTCTGATCTAATTTCTTGGGATCCGTAAATGTGTCTTTGGGCCTTCTTTTCTTCTAACCCTAGGCATATAAAAGGATTGTTTTAAGGGCCGTCAAAGTGTTCACAAGTTGCACAAGTATTGAGCAAACTCTGTTCAAGCAAATTGTGACCGAAGACAAAGTTTTGCCCTAATTCATCTCTTCTGAAGAAGTTGTTGTGTATGTGCACCTTTGGGTTTTGTGACCAAGCATCTTCTTGATATTCATCGTGGATGAACTGAAGAGCTTTGTAGCCAACAACTCTTTCTAGTTGGTGATTGAAGTCGCGTACTGGGATCCGCGCAATAAGTTAGTCACGTACTTGGGAGCCGTGCATTGAAAAATGGGAACTGTCACTACAGAACAAGTCCAATTGGGTATTGGGGTAAGGGTTCAACTGTAGGTTGGTAAGGTACTTGAGATTATTTTACTTGTAACTGCTTGTTGTGATAATAGTGGAGTTTCGGGAGTGGTGACCTGAAAATCACCCGGTGGGGTTTTTGCCGTTAGGTTTTCCCCATTTGTAAACAAATCACCGTGTCATTTAATTTCCGCTGCATATTTAGTTATTTGGTGATTTGTTTGTGCTACCACGCATTTGCATGTTAATTAACTTAATTAATATACTTGGCTAAATTAATTGGTTAATTAATCATAAGGGGTCAATACGTTTTTGGCCTATCAAGTGGTATCAGAGCAGGCACACTCTGATTAGGTTTAATCTTTGCTGTGTTGATCCATTGACCCCTGTTTGTCATGGATAGAGGATAGTCATTAATCATACCTCCTTTATTTGATGGCACTAACTATGCATACTGGAAGGTGCGCATGAGAGCTTTCTTGCAGTCATTAGATGAGAAAGTGTGGCAAGCTGTAAAGATTGGCTGGACCAAGCCAAAAGAAGCACCGGCCGATTGGGATGAAGCAAAGATCAAGGCGGCAAACTTCAACAGCAGAGCATTGAATGCCTTATTCAGTGCAGTCACCAATGAGGAGTTTAACAAGATATCCTCCACAGAAACTGCAAAGGAAGTATGGACCATCTTCCAGACAACCTACGAGGGTACAAAGGCTGTCAAGGATTCAAAACTTCAAAGGCTCACTACAAGCTTTGAAGAAATAAAGATGGAGGAGGATGAGTCGTTCGATGAATTCTATGCCAAGCTCAAGGACATAGTGAACTCAGCTTTCAATCTTGGGGAAACCATTCTTGAACCCAAGATTGTGAGGAAAGTGCTCAGATCTCTACCCGAGAGATTCCATGCAAAGATTACAGCAATCGAGGAATCAAAGGATATTGACAAGATTCCTTTGACTGAGCTGGTTGGAAACTTGCAGACCTACGAGCTAGGACTATCTAGGATTGGCAAGTCGAGTAAAAGCAAGAGCATGGCCTTGAAGGCAAAGAGCAGTGACACAGATGAGTCCTCCGATGATGAAGATTCCAAGATGAAGTCCTACACTACAAGGCAGTTCAAGAAGTTTATGAAGAATGCCAATGGAAGGAACTTCGACAAGGATCGCAGGCAATCCAGTTCTACCCAATTTAAAAGTCAAGACAAAGGGAAGAAGGATACAAGGGATGGCGATCAGTACACTGTTCCCACAGGACCTAAGTGCTTTGGGTGCCATGGCTTCGGTCACATGAAGCAAGAATTCCCCACATATCTCAAGAGCATTGGGAAGAGTAAGGCACTTTCTGCAACCTTGAGTGACACTGAGCCTGAAGATGATTCCGACAATGAAGATGACGGAATTTTAAATGCCTTCACTGCCACAGTCAATCCTACTGAAGGGATTGTTGAAGACGTGGAAGAAGAAGAAGAATTGGTGGATTCTAAGTGTGAGAAGATGGATGATCAAGATGATATCCATACAGCCTATGAGAAGCTTTACAAGCTCTCTGAGAAGCATGAGAAATTGTATAGGCTGGCCACCAAAAAGCTCAGTGATATGGAACTTGATCGTGAGGAGCTTTCCACAAAGTTCAATGAAGCTAATCAAACAATTGGTGCACTGAGGTTTGAGAACAATTTCTTGGCAGAGAAGACCAAGAAGCTTAAAGCGGAGCTGTTTCAAGTCAGAGCTCAATTGGAGACGACTTCAAGTGCAAAGCTTGATGAAATGCTCAGCAATCAGAAATCTGCTTCGGATCGAACAGGTTTAGGGTATGGTCTTTCTTCCTCTAATACTGCTTCTACTAGTGCTACTGTTTTTGTTTCTCCTACTAATAATACTGAAATTGAGAACACTGATGTTAAAATTGAATTAGCTAGTGAGAACCTAGACAAGGGTAAATCTATCTTAGGAGCACCCCCTAAGTAGGATAAGAAAGATATTAAAAATCCTAGGGCTAAAAAGGCTAACTCTCAAAAGCCTAAATAAAAGAAGCAGCATCTCTGTCATCATTGTAGAGCTGCTGGTCATACTCGACCAAATTGCTACAAGTGGCTAGCCACTCAACAGAGCAACGGCATGATCGCATCTGGAAGCCAGAATCAGCTTCAATCCTCTCTTGCTCCTCTTGGTGATCTTCTCAAAGCCCTCATGTTCCTTTCGAACTTGAACGGTTTCAATTCTTCCCTCTCACCGCCGGTTCAAGGGTTTAATCAAAGGAAAGGTTCTTCCAAGGTGTGGAAGAAAAAGGACTCTGAGTGATTTTATCACTTTCTTCTTCTTTCTTGTTTTTTTTTTTTTTTTTTTTTTTTTTTTTTTTTTTTTTTTTTTGTGTGTCTGTTGCATTACTTGTGTGTTTTGCATTTAATTTGAGTCAATCTAGTTTTATGCTTTGCTTTGTTTAACATGTTTTTGTTTGTTTGTTTTCAGTTTTGTCTATTTTGTTTTTAAAATAAATAAAAAATTTTGAAAAATACAAAAACAGTGTGTGTTTTGTGTACTTTGATACTTGTGTACCTTGGATGGCCATTGAAACAAAGTTCTCTAAACTTTGTATCTTTTGTAACTTAGATGAGGATCTCTATGCACAACTAAGCAAGTGAGCTTTGTGGCTCTTGTTTGTGATGAGTAAGATTAAATTATCTCTTGAACTTAACACTCATATCACTCTTTTTGACGGGTAGGACTAGAAAATCCTAAGAGAAAGGCATAAATAACCATCTCACCACTGTTGCTCGCCAATCATAATATGACACCTGTATGCTTTGGCATAGCAAAAGTGCAGTGTCAAAGACACCCATATGCTTCGGCATAGCAAAAGTGCAGTGTCAAATGCTTAACATCTTGGATATTTCTTTTCTCTCTCTTTTATGCCAATGCATGATATGCTAAATAAAAGAAAATATGCAAAGAAAATAAAAAGTAAAAAGATCAAAAATGCTTTAAATATGATTGCAAGCGTGTATTCTAGGAGATATGGGAGTTATAGGATGTACCTCGAAGGTGATGGTCCCCATCAAACAGTTATGATTGTATGTGAGTTAAAGTTATTTTTTCATATCTCAGATCGTCATAACTTGTATACACATATGCAATCTTGCGATATTTTTCACACACAACACGCAATATTCTTTGCTACTCTTGATACATGTGCAGGTACAATGTGATTTGGCCATCACAAAGATTTTACATGTGCTAATGTATGCTCACTAAACTGTCGTGACTTGTTTTTGAAATATAAAATTGGTCAGACTTGTTTAGTGTGTGTGTGTGTTTCTGAGGATCCATGTACTTAAAATTTTTGTTGAGAGATGATTTTGAGAACCTATTCTATGGATTGGATCATTGGTTGAGTTGCATGTTGGATTGCATTCATGTCTGTGTTTTTCTCTTCTCGAAAAACTGTTTTGAAAAGCTGTCTTGACACCTTCTCGATACCTAGCTATCTGTCGAGCTTCTCAAGCTTTATCTTATCGCAATCTCGACACCTCCTCGACACTTGGTGGATCAAACGAGAAAGTTTTTGTCTCTTCAATACCTTCTCGACACCTGATGGATCGATCAAGCTTCTGTTTTGTGTCAGGTGTTTCTTGTTCCTCGATACCTCTCGACACCTTTAGCTGTCGACGTTCATCTTGCTCGACACCTTCCTCGATAGAATCCTCAACACCTCTTGACACCTTAGCTGTCGAGATTTACTGAGGAATCTATATAAGCTCCTCGTGCGATCCGCCTCTCATTTCTCTCGATCTCTCTCTCGATAGCTCTCTGTTTTCTCTCTCAAACTCTCTCATCTCACTCCAAATTTGCTCCTCTAGGTTTCTTCAAGCTTTTTCAAGTTTTTCTACACTTGGTAAGCTTCTATTTTTCTTCATTCTTCATGCATTTCATGATTTCAAACCTAGGTTTTGGGGTTTTTGAAAAATTTTGGGGTTTTTCAAAATTGATGAGTTTTTGTTGAAATTTTGGGTTGGTTTTTCATTTAAATGTGTTTAAAACCTCATACATTGCATCACATATGCATTATAACTGTATTTTCATGCATTTAGATGTGTGCAATATGCTTGTGTGCTGGTAGGATTGGATTGGGCTGAGCCCATGATGCATTTTCTTTTGCATGTCAAATGTTCATGCATTCCCCATGCATACGTACTCTCTTTTCAATATACTTGATATATTTGAATTGTTTAGGACTTTTCTGATTGTCTTCTTTCTCTCATTCTCTTTCTGTTTACGTTAGTCGTGTCTATGGCACCTAAACATAAGTCTGCTCCGTCCTAGAACCCTCTGCGTTCTAGGACATCTTCGTCTTCTGATCCTACTCCATCTAACATTCGGTTCCGTGATGAAGATGCTCGTAAGGCATTCTCGGAGAACTTCTTTAGACGAGGTGTTCATTCGGAACGCCAAGTCATTTTGGCGGACTTCGCCGACACTGACCTTCCCTCTGTCATTCACAGTCGGGGATGGAAGTCACTGTGTGACGTCCCGGTCACTTGTCCTCTCGTGCTTATTCAGGAGTTTTACTTCAACATGCATGAGATTAATCGTTCAGAACCTCTCTTTTTCACTCACGTTCGAGGTACGCGCATTCCTGTCACACCGCAGCTTGTTGCGGATATGCTTCGGGTTCCTAGGATAGAGCATCCTGACTATCCTAGTTGTGAGCGTCTGCGGACTATGTCCAAAGATGAGCTCATGGCTTCTTTTTGTGAGCGCCCTGTTGATTAGGGTGAGCGTCAGTATACACCATGTAAGCTTTTTGCTAAAGGCCCTCGCTTCATGAACATGGTAATGACTTTTGTACTCCATCCACTCTCTCACTACAACTCCATCACAGAGCCGCGTGCTCGATTTTTGTTATCTCTTCTTGAGCATCTTACTATAGATTTTCTTTCTCATTTCATTCTTTCTATCATAGATGTTCATTTAGATTCGGCGCCCCGTGATAAGCTCATCTTTCCTTCCGCTATCACGAGGATCTTATGCCATTTTTCTGTCCCTTTTCTTGTGTCCAACCACTTCACACACATTTGTGCCATAGACACCGCTACCGTAAAACGTAGTGCAGCGTAGTTTAGGTCGCGATAGCCGGATTCCACTCCTCCCTCCCGTCCGGCTCCATCTCTTTCAGCTCCATCCACATCCGCTCCCTCCACTTCCATGGGCGATGTATCACTTGGAGACATCATGGCGCAGCTGCAGCGCATGGATGCTCGCCTTGATACACTCTCTACTGAGTTGTATCAGGTGAACGTTCGTGTCGGTCGTACTGCACGATGGCAGGCGACTATGGGTGGCTTTGCTCCTGAGGCTTCTCCTTCACCACCTCCTCCAGTGGCTTCTGATTCTAATGCTGATGATGGTGATGACGATGGTGATGACGATGACGCTTCGGATGATGATGGAGATGCTAGCTCTACCGATGAGATGTCTACTTGACACTCTTACTCTTTGTCACTCGTGACAAAAAGGGGGAGTAGTTTTGGATATTGAGAGTAGTCATACTTAGGGGGAGAGTTAGTGTAGGACATTTTTGTTAGGGGGAGAGTGCTGATATGAGGGATGTAGTGAGGATTTGATGTATCTTTTTCTTTTCTACCTTATTAGATACTTTGTTCTTGTACATTGGGTCTTGTGACCAGTTTTTACATACATTGTACTTATTTTCTCTATATGTGGATGTATGTTTCTTTCACATATCTCTACATGTGTTGTTTCTTTTCTATCTTTATACACATGTTTCTTATACTTGTATGCAATCTATTATTTCTGTTTCACACTAAGATGCCTTGATGAGTTTTGTTTAAAGTGTTTCAGAAATACAGGTTGTCAAAGTCTACTTGCCATAAACTCTCTTCTTGCAAAGTTTTTCAAGAGTTTGTGTTAGGATAGATTTTATTGTATTCAACAAGTGAATATGAGTTGAGTGATTTATGACTTCTCTCATATATTCATTTGTTTATTGTGGTTTTGTCACGGATTGCCAAAGGGGGAGATTGTTAGGACATATGTGGTTCACTTGTTAAGAACACGTGTCATTCTTTTATGTAATTGGCTAATCCTTTGACAAAATGCACTCAACTTGTAATTAGGTAGTTCTAGATGTTTTTAATACTTCAAGAAATAAGGTTTCAAGATCAAGTGTTGAAGTCATCAAGTCTGTCCAAGAAATAAGCTAAAGAAGTGCTGAATCATTAAAACTCGACACCTGCTCGATAGCTGCTCGACAGCTTCTATCTGTCGAGATTTATAAAATCAGATTTTCTGATCTAATTTCTTGGGATCCGTGAATGTGTCTTCGAGCCTTCTTTTCTTCTAACCCTAGGCATGTAAAAGGATTGTTTTAAGGGCCGTCAAAGTGTTCACAAGTTGCACAAGCATTGAGCAAACACTATTCAAGCAAATTGTGACCGGAGACAAAATTTTGCCCCA
This sequence comes from Quercus aquifolioides, assembly GCA_019022515.1. Lineage (NCBI taxonomy): Eukaryota > Viridiplantae > Streptophyta > Magnoliopsida > Fagales > Fagaceae > Quercus > Quercus aquifolioides. The sequence goes on from CM032328.1 coordinate 69,451,515, forward strand.
GTTCATCTCTTCTGAAGAAATTGCTGTGTATGTGCACCTTTGGGTTTTGTGATCAAGCATCTTCTTAATCTTCATCGTGGATGAACTGAAGAACTTTGCAGCCAACAACTCTTTCTAGTTGGTGATTGAAGTCGCGTACTGGGATCCGCGCAATTGGTTAGTCACGTATTTGGGAGCCGTGCATTGAAAAAGGGAAACTGTCACTACAGAACAAGTCCAATTGGGTATTGGGGTAAGGGTTCAACTGTAGGTTGGTAAGGTACTTGGGATTCCTTTACTTGTAACCGCTTGTTGTGATAATAGTGGAGTTTCGGGAGTGGTGACCTGAAAATCACCTAGTGGGGTTTTTGCCATTAGGTTTTTCCCATTCGTAAACAAATCACCGTGTCATTTAATTTCCGCTGCATATTTAGTTATTTGGTGATTTGTTTGTGCTACCACGCGTTTGCATGTTAATTAACTTAATTAATATACTTGGCTAAATTAATTGGTTAATTAATCACAAGGGGTCAATACGTTTTTGGCCTATCAGGATTAATTCACACAATCACAATCCCAAATTACCATATTCAATCAATATAATCGGAATATTAAAATAAATAAAAAATAAAAAAAAGTCAAGAAGCTGCGTAAGACATTGTTGGAGACTGGGAGAAACTGTTAAAGTTGTCGGGAACTGCACATTAATTAATCCCGTGGTTAGTTATCTAAATTTTGCTATCATGGATATGAAAGTGGAACATCCAATATTACAATGATGCACACAATAAGTTGTCAATATCATTGGTTCAATACCTATCCAACACTTTAAGAGTTAGTAGGGTGTGGAATTAAAACGTTTTAGGGAAGTCATAACAAAAGAAAAAGAAAAAGGACATTGTCAAACGTAGTTCTTAATTTTAAGCATAAGATGGAAAGCCAAAACACTTCCTTCGTTGCAATGAGAGATTTCATATACACAGAGTCCTAAACTTTTCCTAACACGAACGTGGTTAAACTGCAGCGATAGAAAGTATCCAGAGAGAGAGAGAGAGAGAGACCCTTAGAATGTAACTTGGACAATGGGATGTCTTCTAGATGGATAAAGGGTATATTCTCTCTGAATGATCTTTGTGTAAGCTTAACCTGATTTTATTGTGGGAATTGGCTTGACTTGGTGGGAAATACTAAGATCTCACTACAGAGAAATCAATATCTTGTTTTTGAATAGGACAATGAGTATATTATATGCTAATTAATATGCACCATCTTCAAGTGGTTGCACCTCATAGTTAGACAATAAATGTATGATATGTTGTTTTTAGATGGAAAAAAGGAAAGTAAAGTTAGCTGCATGGTCTGGAAAATTGTACGCACCTGTTAATGTCCTTGGCTCAAGTGTCTTTAAGGATGGCACTTGGTTAAAATCAAAGAGTGATAATAATTACACATTGTGTGAATGGGACATATAGCTAAAGTTATGTTTTCAAAACACAATTTCACTCCTTCACAATTATAATTAAAACTATGTTTTGAAAACACGATTATACCGGTTATATGTAACTAGTTATGTGTAATAATAATAAACGAAAATCCAAATGACACATCGGCAAAGAAAACTCCTCACACCCCACAATCATCTAGGCGTTAGTGGTGATTGATGGGTTGGTGTTGTTTTAGGTGGTAGTGGGCCAACAAATCCCTTGTTTAGTTCATCCATTTCTCGGTCCAAATAGGCCTCATTTCAACCCTTCATTTTCGGCTTAAAAAAAACTGTTTGGTTTCGTTTATTTGGGCTGGGCCTTAAAGCGCAGATAAGTCACGCAAAAAAGATCAGCCCTCAACAACCATATATTCAAACCATTCTATTCTATAGTAGTGATAGATGGAACTTAGATTCTATATTGCATATCAATCAAACATTATAAATTCACCTTTTTGTTTTGTTTTGTTTTGTAGAACTTGTTCTCTTTTTCGTTGATTATTTCAAAACAATGCATTCTTCAAAATAAAAATAAAGAAGTATTTAAGTGAAGTGAAGCACTTATATATATGTACCGTCCTTGTAACTTGGACTTGGTGGCATATGTAATGTGACAGCCGGCCCTATACTGGGTTTTGGAACATTGAGAAAACATTGGGTCAGGAGCTGGCGTAAAAGATGTGTTTTACGCCAACCAATCCTGACCTGCCACGTCACTATTTTTTTTTTAGCATAAAAGATTAAGCCTTAAGCCTCTCTTCTCTTCTCTCCTCCCCTGATCTCTCCATCTCTGAATCAAACCCACGACCTCCATGGCTGGAGCTTCAAAGCTCAACACAAGCCACCAACACCACTGCCATGGCCAAAACTCCATGGTTCAACCAATAGCTACCGCCGCGAGCCACCACTCCCGTTACCGCTTTCTGCGAATGCAAATGCAATACACATAGATGAAAAAAAAAACAAAAAAACAAAAAACAAAAAAGCATAGCCACCAACATCCCAACGCAAAAGCATAGCCACACCCAAGCCAAAAATCCAACCTTTTGAACACCCAAAACTTGAAACAAAAATCCTTTCTTTCTTACACCCCCAAACCCAAATCAAAATCCCTTCTTTTTCCAAATCATTAAACCCCAAAAAGAAACCAAATCCCCAAACCCATAAACAGACATGCATTAAAAAGAGACATTTTCGGCTATAAATCAAAGAATAACAACAGAAAAATATAAAGATAAAGAGAAATAGAGATAGAGAGAGAAGCCGAGGGAAAATGGGGCCACCCCAATGGTGGCTAGATTGGGTTTGTCATCGCCGCCGCCGCCAGTATGGGTTTGTGTGGTTGAGATCTTTGGGTTTGCTGGGTTGTGTGGTTATGGGTTTGTTGAAGTTGCGGCACTGGTTGTGCATTATGGGTCGCAGTGGTGGTGTGGATTTTAATGGGTTTGCGGTGGGTTTTTGATTTCAACGGTGGCTGGTGTTTGTTTTTTTCTTTTCTTGGTTGATGCAGTTGTCGGTTTGAGTTTATGATTTGTGATTTGGTTGTGATTTTGGTAGTTGGAGTTGTGGTTGTTGAGTGGGTTACTGGCTAGTGGGTTGTGGTTGGTGGGTAGCTGGTTTTTTTTTTTTTTTTTTTTTTCTGAGGCGGTGGCTGGGCGGTGTGGGTTTGCTGGGTAGAGAAGAAAGGGGGTTGAGTTTAGCGGTGGCTCGCAACGGCAGCTATTGGTTGAACCATGGAGTTTTGGCCATGGCAGTGATGTTGGTGGCTTGTGTTAAGCTTTGAAGCTCCGTCCATGGAGGTCATGGGTTTGATTCAGAGATGGAGAGATCAGGGGAGGAGAGACTTAAGGCTTAATCTTTTCTGTTGAAAAAAAAATTTTAATTGGTAACATGGCAGGTCAGGATTGGCTGGCATAAAACACACCTTTTACGCCAACTCTTGACCCAATGTTTTCTCTTGGAACGTTAGATATGTTAATTTAGTTGCCTTCTTGCAGGCACACTGTAATACTACCAATTCTCGTACAGGCTAACTGGCCAAAGACTCTTTCTTTCATTCATTGACTTTCTTTTTTAATTGTGTCTTTTCTTTTTCTTTTTCTTTTTCTTTTTTTTTTTAGAAAAATGTAAGATAATTTTATTGAATAAAATCAGTTTGGAAAACATCATCCAAATCAGAGAGTAGCTTTTCTATCCATACATCACAAACTGTAGATAAAACTGTTTTTCTAGCGAGCGCATGAGCTAACTTATTTCCTTCACGTCTCACATGCTGAAATTGACACTGTTGTAAATGAAGTTGTTGTCTGCTTGTTTCCTCTATGACATTCCCATACAAAGTCTTACACCGGTCACTGGCCTTCAAAGCATTAACAATCCTGAGACCAAGGGTGGAGCCACATAGTAGCTTGGGGGGGCCGTGGCCCCTGCAAAAAAAAAAAAATTTCCCATTAGCCTATGAAGAAAAAATTAATGGGCCCCCCCAACATTAGACAGCCGCCCCCCCCCCCCCCCTCCCCATTTCTCACCCATTCTCCCAGCCCTCAATCAAAAATTAGGAACACCCTCAAATTAAAAAAATATATATATCTGTTCTACTTTCAAGCAAAAAAAAAAAAAAAAAATTGTAACAGAGCCCATGGCAAGCCAAGCCCACGGCGAGCCCAAGCTCGCTCACGGCAAGCCCACAGATTCTCAACCAAAAAAAAAAAAAAAAAAAACCAATACAGAGAATCAGAAATGAACCCATCACGTCGCTGGCAGAGAAATGAAACCCATCACGTCGCTGGCAGTGGCAGAGAAATCAAACCCCAATACTAAAGCAAAACAAACTCCAGCAAACCAAACACAGAGCTGTTTATCAAAAAAAAAAAAAAAACCCCAATACACAAACCAAAACCAAACCCCAGCAAACCAAACCCAGTAACCCACGGTCACGTTGCCGTCGTCGTCGCCGCAGCTCGCTCGCCGTCGTCGTCGTTGCTCGCCCGGTCGCCCCTCATCGCAGATCGCAGATCGTAGATTGGAGATCGGAGATCGCAGAGTTCTCTGCCTCTGCTCCGGTGCTCGGTGCGACGGTGCTCCCTCCGACCCTCCCTCAAGGTATTTCTCTCTTTTTCTCTCTGACTCTCTCAGTCTCTCTCTCTCTTTATCTCACTAAAATGCTCTTTTTCGCAGATCGTAACGGTCATCGGAGATCGGAGATCGTTCTGCCTCTGCTCCGGTGCAGCGGTGCTCGTTGCTCCCTCCGCTCCGGCAGTCCGGCCCTCCCTCAAGGTTTTTCTCTCTGACTCTCTCTCAATCTCTCTCTCTTTATCTCACTGAATGAAAAAATGAAATGAAATTTATTGAGTCACTCTCTTTATTCTTTATTCTTTAATAGCCTATCTGATCTCATCATCTCAGTAAGTCTCTCTCTCTCTTTTGAACTGTGACTCTCTCTGATTGGCTGGCTTTTGCTTTTTTCCTGTTTTTGTCTTTTTAAATTTGGCTTTATCTTATGACTTATCCATTTTTGTTGGTCAGTGTGATGGTGTTTGGTGAAATATTGATTGTCATTTAGTGTAACGTGTGTTGTGATTTGTGATTGGCATTGCGAAATTTTCTGATTGCAGCAGGCTATTGTGATTGAGGCGCATGTTGTGCTTGTCTGTTGTCTGTTGTCTGTTGAGTGGGGTGGGGAGGGGGTAGATGGGCTATGGGCTCATGGGGCCGGGTGCAGCACAATAATTAAAGCAATGTAATGTGCAGCACATTACATTGCTTTAATTATTGTGCTGCACATGGAATGTATAATGTTCGGCTCTTTTAATGTAATATGTACAAGGGGCTAAACAATATAACAAATTAAAGCAGTATAATTAATGACAAATAAATTAAAGCAATATAGTTTATTGTTAAACTAAACAATAATAATTAAAGCTATATAATTAAATTAACCAATACATTATAAAAGACAAATTAATCAAATTATTTTTGTTTTTGTTTGAGGGGTTATTATTAATTAAAGTTGTATTAAAAATGGGTTGACTGTTTAAATTATAGTGGAAATTTTGTTTTTTTCTTAAGTATGAATAACATTCATATAACTAAGTAAAATTTTCTAATTAAAATTTTATTTTTTTAAATTCTTTTCTGGTTAATTTTTTAGTCATATTCTTAAAACTAAAAGAATTATGAGCAAACGAAAAACAATTGATGCATTCTTCAAGAAAAAAGATGTTAGCAATTCAGAAATTAGAACACCTGTGGCTATAGAAACAAATGTTAATACTCCAATACCTGATGAACACCCCTCCAAATGTCCAAAACTTCAATTTGAAGAGATAGATCATGATTCAGGATCACGTAAACAAATATGTGAATTTCCTATCAACAAACATGATGAAATCCGACGAGCTTATCTCAAAGAAGGTCCATATCAACCTAAAAATATAGACTATCCATACAATGATGATACTCATCGTCGTCGATTTCAACCTTCATGGTTTGGTTCACATAAGGATTGGTTGGAATACTCACCTTCAATGGATGCGATATATTGTCTACCTTGCTACCTTTTTAGTAAGAAACCAATAGGCCGTCCCGGATCAGATGTATTCATTTCAATAGGTTTTAATAATTGGAAAAAGGTGAAAGATGGAATGAATTGTCCTTTAATTCGTCATGAAGGGAAAGAACCAAACTCCTCACATAAAATTGCTTTGAAATGTTGCGAGGATTTAAAGAATTATTCACGACATATTGACAAGCTGATTGAGAAACAAACGTCAAAAGAATTAGAGAATAATCGGTTGCGGCTCAAAACCTCAATAGAGTGTGCTCAATGGCTAGCATTCCAAGCTTGTACTTTTAGAGGTCATGATGAAAGCCTTGATTCAAAAAATAGAGGTAATTTTATTGAATTGATAAAATTCACATCAACTTTCAATGACAAAGTAGCTAGTGTTGTCTTGGAAAATGCTCCAGGAAATGCCAAATATACATCACCCACAATTCAAAAGGAGATTTTGCATATTCTTGCTAGTAATGTGCGAAATGCTATTCATGAAGAAATTGGGGATGCAAAATTTTGCATTCTTATTGATGAAGCCCGAGATGAGTCGAAGAGAGAGCAAATGGCCATCATTTTGAGATTTGTTGATAAAGAAGGTTTCATTAAAGAGCGTTTCTTTCATGTTGTGCATGTTAGAGACACTACTGCATTGACTTTAAAGAATGAGATATGTGTTGTCCTTTCTCATTACAACCTCCACATTGAAAATATTTGAGGTCAAGGATATGATGGAGCTAGTAACATGCGTAGTGAATGGAATGGATTACAAGCTCTTTTTCTTAAAGATTGTCCATATGCTTATTATGTACACTGTATGGCTCATAGGTTGCAATTAGCTCTAGTTACAGAATCTAGAGAAGTAAAAGATGTTCATTAGTTCTTTGATCATTTGATTAATATTATCAATATTGTTGTTGGTTCTAGTAAGCGTAATGATGAATTGCAACATGCTCAAGCAGAACAAGTTGAGAATATGATTGCTTCTAATGAAATTGAGATTGGAAGAGGTGCAAACCAGATTGGTACTTTGCAACAAGCTGGAGATACTAGGTGGGGATCTCATTTTCAATTTATTTGTAGTTTGATTAACATGTTTGATGCTACTTGCAAAGTTATCAACACTATCTTTGAGGAAGGGGCTAACTATAAACAACGCGGTAATGCCGAGGGAGCTTATCAGGTATTAACATCATTTGAATTTATTTTAATCTTGCATTTGATGAAAGAGATAATGGGAATTACTAATGTTCTTTGTCAAGCTTTGCAACAACGTTCTCAAGACCTTTTAAATGTCATGCATTTAGTTTCGACTACAAAATCACTTATTCAAAAGTTGAGAGATGATGGATGGGAGCCTTTACTTGCTAGTGTTATAGCATTTTGTGAGCAACATGAAATTGATATTCCTAATATGAATGTTCGTTACACTAAAGGTCGAGGTAGATATCGTCGTCAAGATGAAGATTTAACAATGGAACATCATTTTAGAATTTGCATATTTACAGTTGTAATAGACTTTCAATTGCAAGAATTGAAAAGTAGATTTTGTGAGCTCACAACGGAACTTGTCATTCTTAGTTCAGCTTTAAATCCCAAGGATGCTTTTAGATTATTCAAAATTGTTCATATATGCAATTTAGTTAAGAAATATTATCCTCAAGATTTTACTGAACATGAACAAGAAATTTTGGAGTCTCAATTGCAACATTATGAGCTTGATGTGATAAAACATCCAGATTTTCAGAATATGAGTACAATTTCCGAGCTATGTAGGGGATTAAAAATTTCAGGAAAGTCTAATATCTATTTTTTGATTGATAGACTTATTCGCCTTGTGTTGACCCTTCCAGTTTCTACAGCAACTACAGAACGAGCTTTCTCAGCTATGAAGTTGTTAAAAACAAGACTTCGCAATAGAATGGAGGATGCGTTTTTGGCAGATATTATGATAGTTTATATAGAGAAGGAAATTGCAGGGAATTTCACTATAGAGATGATAATGGATGAATTTTATCCCATGAAAAATCGTCGTCAAGCATGATTTGATCCGGTTGATGACCCGACTTGACCTGAATAATGTTGCGTGGTTTTTAATGGGAGATTTACTAATACTTAGTTCATGGAGCGAAGGCTTGGGCAGACAAAAAAATTTTGGCCCGTTTTGTAGCCCATTGTGAATCCCGTGCACAGGATATAAAAGCCGTTTTTTTTTTGTGATTAAGGTTTTGTCTTGTTGTTGTTTTTTAGAAAGAAAAACACTGTAGCCGCACATTGTAATTTTCTTTGATAATAGTGAAATCCCTGCAACTCCGTGGACGTAGGCAAATTGCCGAACCACGTAATACTGTCTTGTGCGTGTGATTGTTTTTCTTTTGGCGTTTTGTTTACTGTCTTGTGCGTAAAATTGCTGAACCAATTAAATTCCTATCTTGTATCCAATAGACTTAAGAATTATATTTAGTATATTTCTGTTACAACCCGGCCCCCCCATGTATTTATTCCTGGCTACGCCCCTGCCTGAGATCTTATGAATACTCAGCTCTTGTGCAAATAAAATTGCTCTACGTGCTACCATTGCTTCAGCCATCTCCATTAACTGAGGTAGATTAATTTTCTGAGACAGTGCAGCAATTATCTCTCCATTCAAGTCTCAAATCACTACCTGGATACCTGCTAAACCCAGATTCTGAAACAGAACAACATCAAAATTTATTTTATAGAAACTCTCCGGAGGGCGTGACCACCAAACCGAAGAAGCTCGCACAGTCAACCTTGCAGCTGGTTTATTTGCCTTGAAAAACTCCACCACTAAAGCTTTAGCTCTATCTCCGACTTCATGAAGTGGCCGGGTAGATTGATTTTCTTACAACCGATTACACCTCTGCCATAGACACCAAGCAATTGTAGAAAACAATGCAACGTGGTTACCCAATCCGTTAATCATCACCTCCTCCAGCAAATCAAAAAAAGCTTCTATGAGGTTTCCTATTATACTTGGCAAAACTCATATCTGAATGCCAAACTTATTGGGCTTGTTCACACAACCACACATGATGCATCAGAGATTCTTGATAATCCCCACATAAAGCACATATATCATCAATTGGAATATGCCTAGTCTTTAGTTTCTACTTTGTAGGTAGGGAGTCCCTTGCAGCTCGCCAAACAAAGTGACAAATTCTATTTGGTGTCCAAATCTTCCAAATTCCCTTCCACACATTCCACCATCCATTGAAAAAGATCTTGGTTTCTAGCTATTCGCATCATCTTCCAGCATTCTATAAGCACTATGAACACTATAAGTCCCATCCGAGGTTAAAGGCCATATTAACCCATCTTCAACACTTCCTTCACTAACTGGAATACGCCTCACCACCTCTGCTTCCCATGGCAGAAAATTCCTCTCCAATTGTCCTGGGTCTCATATCCTTGTATTTGCATAAACCAAATCATTCACATAGACAGCATCATTATTAATTCTAGGTGAAACAGTCCTAGTGTTTGCTGGATCTGGCAACCAGTTATGCTCCCAAATATTAATAGAACCGCCAACCCCAATTCTCCATATTGCTCATTTATTGATAACATCCCTTGCTTGTAAAATGCTCCTCCATGCAAAGGAACATTTTGGATGTATAGGGGCCTCCATGATACTACCATTCCGGAAATATTTTGCACTAAACAGCTTATAGAGCAAGGTCTCTTTGTGATTTAAGAATTGCCAAACCTATTTAGCAAGCAAAGCATTGTTAAACTTTTGAATATCTCTAAACCCCATCTCCCCCCCACCCCCCAACTAACTTTGATGAACACAGTGTACACCAAACAACCCAATGAATCTTGTGTGACTCTCCTTGCCCCCACCAAAACTTTCGGATCATAGCTTCAATATCTTTTCATAAGCTAACAAGTATTTTGAACACACTCATAGAGTAAGTAGGGATAGATTGTACCACCGCTTGATCATCACCTCTTTACTGGCTTGGGATAAAAGCTTCTCCTTCCACCCTTGCATTTTTGCCCAAATTCTCTCTTTAATGTGATTGAAGCAAGCTTTTTTCTCTCTGCCCACAAAAGAAGGCAACCCCAAATATTTCTCATAATATTGAATTGTAGGGACATTCAATGATAATTTAATATCCTCCATTGCCTGAGCATCAGTATTCTTGCTAAAAAATAAGGTTGTTTTATCCTTCTTAATCATTTCACCAGAAGCTTCTTTGTAGAAAGCAAGCAATTCTTGGATTTTCTCATACTCTGCCAATGAGGCTTTGCAAAATAAAAGACAGTCATCTACAAAAAAGAGGTGAGTGAGTTTTGGACCATTCCTACAAATGGAAAACCCATGGATGTCTTTCATTGCCGCTTCTCTAAGAATTGCATTTAAACTTTCAGCACAAAAAAGGAACAAATAAGGCGAGAGGGGATCCCCCTGTCTCAAACTCCTGGAAGGTCAAAACAAGCCCTTTGGCTCTCCATTGACAAGAATCGAATACGACACTGTCGTAATGCACTCCATGATCAAAGCCACCCAACCTCCTGGAAAACCCATTTTTAATAAGATTTTTTCAAGAAAAGCCCACTCCACCTTATCATAAACTTTGCTTATACCCAGTTTGAGAGCCATAAAACCCTGCTTGCTTGTACAATTAGTCTTCATATGGTGTAAAGATTCAAAAGTTATGAGAATATTATCTGTGATTAATCTATTAGCCGCAAAGGCACTCTGAGTCTCTGAGATTATAGAGTCAAGAAAAGGTTAAGGCGATTAGCAATGACCTTACTAGCAATCTTGTAAATGACATTGCATAGACTAATAGGCCTAAACTCAAACACTCGTTCCTGTGGACACAGCGGATGGAGTCGCCGCCTAGTTTTTTGCAATGATTTAGGAACCATATATATAGCGTCCTCTCAAGGAAAGACCTTTGATCTTACTACCAGAGTATGGGTTCGGAGTTTAGGTACGCTCTTGGGAAGGTGTTAGGCACCCAAGATTGCCCAACCCTAAGGTTGGCTTCCCATTATCGTGTCTTATATCTTAACCCTATTAAAAACTAATTCAACACTTGTGTTCTAAACTCACACACACACTAATCATGCATCTAACATATAAAATGGCATCTTTATCCCAAAACACATACTTATCTATCCTAAAGCAAGAGAGAGCCAAACCACACATAAAAAAACTCTAGCATTCATCTAGCATGTGAAAACCCTATCATACGTCTAAAACAAGGCAGCAAACCTGATCATGGCAGCAAGGTATCATGGCAATCACAAAGTCATATAAAGCATGCAATTTGGACATAAAACAAATATTCAAACAACATATGTCACCAAATGCATGTTTATACAAATGTGTGACTTACCTTTACTTACCTTTCAGCAACACAACACCTATGGTATTAATGCATGGACATGTAAATGAATGGCATAGAATTAAAACTAAGAAACCCTAATCTAAACATATGATAGCAAGTAAACAAACAAGCGTGTGAAACAAAGACTTTGGAAGCGCAAGAACACATAAAAGAAACTAAACAAGATAACATGTGAAGGCAGAGGCAAAACAAACAAACAAAAATTAGGCTTTCTGGCAAAAAAATAAAAGAAAGGAAAAAGAAAATTTTAGACTAGATACCTCACACAAAAGCTTTCCAAGCTTGATTTTGACCATTCTCCCCAGTCAAGTCTATTCACAAACCAATAAGAAAGTGATTAGCAACGTTAAACTAAAAGGATTGGGGCCAAAAAAGGTCTCAATCAAATAAAATTGACTTAAGGTTGTTTTGTGAAAAACTCTCTTTTGATTTGCTATTTTTTGTGAATCTTAGGTTTTTCCTGTGTGATTTCTGTATGTTTTGAAAATATACTATGTAAGGCTTTATATAGTGGAAAAAATAGGGTTTGGAATGGCTCACAGACGATGTGGGATTCATTCCAAACCTCAATTGTTATTGCAGAAAACTTTCATTTTTCATGCTTCTAAAACCCTAGCTGAGTACATAGGAATGTGCATGCGTACGCATAATTTGGCCCACGTGCGCAGGTTATTGCCCACGTACGTGGGCCGAGGGCCATTTTGGTCATTTTATTTCTAAAAATAGATTTTTGCTGATTTAAAAGGTTATCTTTTCTATTTTAACACTCCTCAAGTCAATTTGATATCTGATTTGGCTCTAAATTGGCCTTGAGCCTTAGAGTTTGAGCATCATTAGGGAACGGTGGCCCGAGCCATAAGGTATACAAAATGTGTACAGTTCCGAATTTTGAACCTTTGGAATAAGAGTAACAAAAGTGTGGTTTATAGATTTCAGAAAAGATCCAGAATTTAAGCATGATAAAATAGCCTAAGTTGCATCCATACCTACATCAATCCAGTATGTTTGATAGAACAAAGGTGGCATCCCATCCAGTCTCGGGGCTTTTAAAGGAGCCATATCCTTTATTACCACTTCCACCTCCTCCACCATGTAATCCTTGACCAAATCAGCCTGCATATCTTCGGTCATTGCTGACTAAACCCCTTCTAAAATGCACTCTAAGTTTTGTGGATTGAAGGAAGTAAATAGGTTAGCATAAAAATCAATCAACATGCCTAAAACAACCTCCTCATCCTCTTGCCAAATACCACTCCCATCTCACAATCCCTTGATAAAATTTCTTCTCTTTCTTTAAGTCGACAATCCATGGAAGAGTTTTGTGTTTTGATCACCGCTTTGCAACCACTGGATCCGAGACCTTTGCTGCCACATCCTCTCCTTTTTATCATACAGTTTGTTAAGTTAATTCTTCAACCGACTCACTGTCTCAAGATTTCCAAACCTGACCGAGACCTCCTCTACCTTCCACAACAAATGCATTGTTCTCTTAATTTTGTTCAGCGCATTGCCAAAATGGTCACGATTCCATGTTGTCAAGAGTTTCTTGCATTTTTTCAGCTTCTTTGATACCAAAAACATAGGTGTACCATCGTGGTTGCATGCCCAAGCTTGTGAAATAACCCCACTACACTTCAGACAGTCAGCCACATAGCCTCAAATTTGAAAGGCTTTCTCCTCCATCATTGATTTTCTCCATTAGCATCAAGAGATAATAGAATTGGGCGATGGTCCAAAATGAAATAGTTCAAGTGTCTGATCTGCCCCGTAGGGTAACGTGCTAGCCATTCGAAGTTTGCCACACCCCAATCCAGCCTTTCCCATATCATCTCACCTCTTCTCCGCCCACGCCAAGTAAACTTTGGACCGAAGAAACCCAAGTCCAAAAAAACCATAGTGGTCCAATACATCCCGAAAATTCTACATAAGAGAATGAGCTCGTGGTACTCCCCCCCCCCCCCCCCCCCTCTCTTCCGCCTACAAAAGTTCATTAAAATCTCCAAAACAGCACCACAGCAGCTTTGGTTTTGAGCTTAACATTCTCAGCATTTTCCACCCTTCATTATGAATACTAGTATCAGGTTCACCATAAAACCAAGTTAATCTCCATGCATCCTCCATACCACCATATATAATTGCATCTATGTGGTAGCTTGAAAAACTGTCAACCTAAACATTAGCACTATTTTTCCATAACAATGCCAATCCACCCCCCTAGTCTCATTATGGACAATGAACAAGCCATCAAAATTCAACTTTTTCTTAACTCATTCCATTTGCTTTTTTGTGGACCAAGTTTTTGACAAAAGCACAATCCCAAGATCTTTTGCTTGAACTATATCACCAAGCTCATCAACTACACGGCAGTTTCCAAGCCCCCAGCAATTCCAAGCTAACAGATTCATTGCTGTCGGCAGGGCTAGGACCCAACCTCCACCGTTGGTTCTGCAAGTTCTACCACTTTCTTCTTCTTACTCCCACTGTCTTCCTCTTCTTCCCGCTCAACATCTCTAAATGAGCACTTTATCAAAACTGTTCCTTTCACCACAGAAGATTTACTGTTGGAGATATCACCCCTTGTTCTATTCTAAATAATGGAACGTGTATATCTTGTTCTAATTTTTCTAGGCCCTTGCTTCTACACCCCTTACTGCTCTACGGTTGGGTGAAGACCCATATCCATACTCTCCCCATTCATTGGATTGTTAGGTGGCCCTAGCCCATTCACCTGTGACCTCGCAACATTGTTATCGAACCTTGCCAACTCATCATCAATCTCCTGCAATTGTTCCTGGAAACCCAGCTCATGAAACTCCTTATCTATGATTGTGTCCATCCCATTGAGAGTAGCTTCTTCCTCCAATCCCATGTCTATTCCCTTTGAATCGTCAAAACCATGAACTTCTAATTCTGGACCACATGGCTCCACTCCTTCCACACCACCCTCCATCTCCGACCTTCACCAAGGTAATTCCATTAAACTCTGATCTTGAAATTCTGGCACAGGTGATGGCACCCATTCCTCCACACCCTGAATATCCCTTACCTCAGTATCATTAGTGTTTCCTCGATCCTGATCTCTATTGTCATCTTCCTCAAACCCAGCAACCCTGACCTTTATTCTCCAAGCAAGGTTTGAAGTAGCAACCCTCATCCATCAGCCAAAATATTGGTTTGCCTCTCACAGTCTACTTTTGTTCTTCAACCATATCAGGAACTCTCTATCCATATGTGTAAGTTTGCCACACCAGTAACAAATATTTGGCAGTCTCTCATACTTAAAGCTGACCTAACAATACTTCCCACTCCTAAGGGTTATCTTCCTTCCTCAACACAGAGGTTTGGACACATCAACACCTGCCTTAATTCGCAAAAAGTTGCAAACTTCAAACATCTCATCCCCACGTGTGTTCTCATCCACTTCCCTTACCTCAAACACAATGCTTTTTTCAACACTTGATGGTAGCATGATTGGTAAATTATGCACTTGAATCCACATACTTGTGGTCTCAAACATCAAACTGCTAATATCAAAGTGTGGTTGAACCCTTTTCAATGCAACAATGTGCTTATCAAAAGACCACGACTCCCCCTTTAAAACCTGTATTTCCTTTGTCTCAGACTTCAAAACCCTTTCTTGTTCTCCATAAAAACTTAAACATTTGTGCTATCACCTCCATACTCAGTGCTCATCTTGTGAAGAAGCTAGCCGCAAGAAAAAACACCCTTGCATCCTCGTTATCCTCCACTATATGTTTTCTCCCCTCAAACTCTAATAGAGAGAACTTCTCCCACATTCCCAATAGAGATTCCACACTGTGTCATCAAAACTAGGTAGAGCTCACACCACCTCACTTCAAGAAGTAGGCACTAGATTTCTACTAGTGGCTAGGGTTTCAAGAGAAGCCGCCCTAGGTCAGAGAAACATTATCGCCATTTTCTAGCTAGGTACTTGTATTTGTTATGAAAAAATCCCCACATCTTATCTAGTCTTAGAGGTTATTTGCTTAACTCTACGAATTGGGCTCCATATTTATTAACATATTTAGTACATGGTAAATGAAATATTTTACTCTAAAGTTTAGGGTTTGGGTTCACTCCAAAATGTAGAGGAGCATCATGATATTGAAAAGGAGGCTTTTAACCTTCTTTGCCCATCATAACTTTAAGGCTTCCATTTGGTCTTACAACTCCCAACGTAAAATTGCTAATTGTGAAGTGGATGTAGCATACATCATTGATAAACCCCACGAAACAGGACAATAAAGAAAATCTCAATACACACAACAAATCCTAAACAAAATTTCTTTTCTCTCACTTTCTTGGCATAAATCTTCAACCACCTATCTCTAATTTCATAAATCTTTAACCACAAACTCACCCAAATTTCCACCAAAAACCTCATCAATACCCATCTAATCATCTTAGTAAAATCATTATTCCAACTGTGAATACTTGTCGTATTCTCGCTGAGATCGTTAGGGGTCTCGAATAAGCTTCGTGGAAATGGTGTATTGAAAGGATTCCATCCAACTCATGAGAGAATTACAAAATCTATACCCACCATCATCAAACTTTGTTTTGCTTAGAATGGATTGTTCTTGGCTGTAATGATGAACTATCCTTTTATAAATACACACACACACAAGCACACACATAAACATGCTAAACATAAACATGTAACAAATGAAAAAAATAAAAACATATATATATATATATATATTTTTATTCATTCCATGTGCATATATATATATATATATATATTGTTGGTGATTTTTACCTTAAAACACTATGGTTACAAAAACTTTTAACATTTTGGTTAATGATGTTGGTTATTATTATTATTATTATTTTTGGAATACATACTTGTTCAAATGCTCTATACATAGATAAAATTTTCCATCAAATTTTTTGCTTACATTGGTTGCCTAACACTATTGTCTCGGATCAAGATGCCAAATTTATAAGATATTTTTAGAAGAATTTATGGAGGATGTTGGCTACAAACTTAAATTTTTTTTTTTTCATCTAGACAACTAATTGGGTGTTGAGTTCATAAAAACATACTATATCATTTGGTAAATGTGATTAAAGAAGACTAAAAGGAACACTAGATTTTGAAAATTTAGTTATATCTACATATATAAAACCAACTTACCTTTAAGAGTGATTCTCCAAAGACTCTTGACTTGAATGGAGACAAACATAAGGAATCCGTTGACCTCAGCATCCAACGGCAAAGAGGTGTGCCTGAAAAGATCAAATGCATGTGATGTGGAAAGCACTTATTGTCCCAAAAAAGACCTTCAAGTACTTCGATGTTCCAAAAAAAAAAAATCATATATATGGTGACCCCTGAAAGTACTTTGATGTCCCAAATAAAAGTTTATAAAAAGATCTTCACAAGGAATACATAGTATTGGTAAGAAATGTAATGACTTAGAGATAGCCTAGTTTGAAGACTTATAAGAGGAAAGAGAAGGCTGGTTCTAGGGCTCAAGCATTAATTTAGGATGTTTCAAATAGGGGAGACCTCTTGGGACCTTTCTTAGCTAGTTTAAGTTAAATTAAGTCATATTTATATTTTAATTGTTGTTGGATCTATATTAGTGATATAAGAGCAATTTGTTAAGTTTTAGACTTCTTGAATGGATTGCTCATGGTTGTACAAGTGATGAACTATCCTTCTATAAACATATTTTTATACATAAACATGTTAAACATTAACTTGTAACAAAGGAAATAAATAAATAAAAATATTTGTTATTCATTCCATATGCATTTTTTTTTTTTTTTTTTTTTTTTGGTACTAAGGTATACACATAAAAGACAACATGTGGAGATTTACAAAATTTGAGCTACAAAATATGTTTTGAAATCTAATTTTTTTTTCTTTTAAAAAATTATAATAAGTGAAAAAACCAAATGAAAGGCAGAATATAGATGTTTTTCTAATCCCCACTTGTCATTGAAATAAAAAAAATTTAAAAAAAAATCCAGGTTGTGGTGTTATTCTATCAAAATTAAAAATCTAGTTAAGCTAATGAAATACAGTCGATGTATCGCAGTCGTCCACCTATTGCGGCGACACGCGCACCTACCGCTCACTGATTCCACCTATATCAACTTAGCCTCTCCCACCTTCAAAGAGTCCTCTCTCTTTTCTTCAGTTGGGGATCCTTGTATCTTTTTGTTTTATATTTTTTTTATAACATTAAATAGATCCTACTATTTTTTCTACATTAATTTAATATTGAATCTCTTTATAAATTTTTATTCCAAAATGATGAAAAAAATATTGTTTGTACTATAACCCCAAAGATGAATTTGCCACTTTCTCCCATTTTATGCATCTCTCTCTCTCTCTCTCTCTCTCTCTCTCTCATTTGTTTTTGGATTTTTTTTTTCTGCATCTCTACCTTAGATTGATGAATATTTGTATTTTTTAGAACTCTACTTTTTAATGATTGTCTATAAAAAGGTATTCATAGGTGTTGGCATCTTTCTTATTCATTAATGGTAGAAAAGATACAACTTGGTAGTTGCCCATAGGAGGATCTCCTACTAGAGGTTTGTACTCTTATTGTCCTATTATTGACTTGATGCAAGTTTTTTTTTTTTTTTAATTTTTTTTTTTTAATTTTTTTTTTTATCTTTCTATTTATAACACTAAATACTGTTAATGAATAATGTTTGTTGTTGATTTGAATTGGGGGAAAATCATATTATAATAGGTCAAATTTTGTATTGTTGTGAGATTTTAGTTTATTTGGAAAACAAAACGGATAGTCTGTACAAGCTGATGAAGAACAATTAGTGCAGTTGAAGACAATGGTTTTTTTGCACATTCCTTTCACTATTTTTAAATATTTTGTTTAACAAATTAGAAACAAATTGTTATGTCTTTGTTAGATGCTTGAGTAATTGTTTTAAGCATTTATGAATATTTTATATTGTTCTTCATCTTCCTTATCTTATTAGTGTATACTTTGAGATTTTTAAGAAAACCAAATCAATTTTGTGTTTAAAATTACTTATTTATCTATTCATTTTTCACATGTTGGATTAGATGTTAGATTAGATTATGACAGCATTAACACAATACTTTTACTTTTTTCAAAAAAAATTCTCTACTTTTTTTCCCTTTGGAATTGTACTCTTGGTTTTTATTAAATTTTTAAGGAAAAAGAGTTACAATCTTTTATTCTTCCATTTCCTTTTTACTTTATTTTATTTTATTTTGAGTTGTAGTTTTGTTGAGTTTTATATATATATATATATTATAGATACATTTCTCGGTGTTTTTGAATGGATAGTGGAAAAAACTGGGTTTGAGAAAGTTTGTCTGAAACTAAAAGAATAATTTCTAAATTTTATATACCTTTTAATGATGTTGGGTTAAGATAGCTTGACCCCGATTAATTAATTCAATTACCCAAGTTGGTTAATTAGGTCAAATTACATGCAAATCGTGGAGGCGCCAATTGATCACCAAATAAACTAAATGCAGCAAAAATTAAATTGACACGATGATTTTTTGACAAATGGGAAAAACCTCTCGTAAGACAAAAACTCTATTAGATGATTTTAAGATCACCACTCCCAAGAATCCACTAATCAACAATTAAGCAGTTACAAGTATAATGAATCATATCACTACCCTGACCTATCCCAAAATACCAACCTACAGTTGAACTCTTGCTCCAACGTAAATTAAGACACAATCATAAGTTTTCATTGATTATTTCAAATCAATTATGTAATACATTCTTCAAAATAAAAATAAAGAAGTTTTTAAGTGAAGTAAAGCAGTTATATATATGTACCATCCTTGTAACTTGGACTTGGTGGCATATGTAATGTGACAGCCGGCCCTATAATGAGTTTTGGAACATTGTAGTAACCTTCTTGCAGGCACACTGTAATACTACCAATTCTCGTACAGTCTAATTGTCCAAAGACTCTTTCTTTCTTTGATTTCCATTTTTAATTGTGTCTTTACACTATACTCTCTCTACCCCCACCTTTTATATATATATATATATAGGAAGCTACATACATAAGTCTTTCACAACCAAAATCTCAATTACTTTTTATCTCCCTATTCCTACACAACTCCTTCTTCCTTTGATTCAATGCTTCTTGTTGGGAAATTTAGACCCCGGTTGATAGAATTAACAAGTTTTAAACCCAAGTTGTTAATTAGATTTATTATTAATAAACCTTGTTAAAACAAACAAACATCAATATCATGTCAATATCATGCACAGCGAAAAAGTAAATAAGACAAGATATGATGACCCAGGAAAACCAATGAAACAAACTAGTTTCATAGTAAAAAACCTGGGGGGAAACCTTCCCAAAAAGCAATTCAATATAGTAAAGAGAATTTTTAGATCTAGTACAAAACTTTTGTCCCTAAACTCTACAATCCCCGTAGATGAACTTACAGTAGAAATCTTCTACTGCTTCAGAACCTTTGAACTCTTCAATATATGAACGCCATCCTTTTGCACGAATCCCAGTACGTGACTAACCAATAATGCACGGCTCCCAGTATGTGACTAACTCTAGCAACTTGAAGAAGATGTTGGCTGCAAAGTTTTTCACTTTATCAACAATGAAGATCAAGAAGTACTTGGTTACAAAACTCTAAGGCGCAAAAGATGCAGTAACTTCTTACAAAGAGAATAGTGCACTCGTTCACTTTTTCATATATTCTCTATGTGCATACCCACTCTGACGGCCTTTAAAATAAGTTTTATATATGTCTAGGATTGTGAGAAAAGAAACCCTACACAAATATTTCAACATGGGTCGAAAATCAGATCTGAAAATTCTGATTTCGTAAGTCTCGATAGATTCTCGATCTGTCGAGATTTTGTTGAGCTTCGTTCATTAAATCTCGATAAATATGTTTCTATTGAGCTTCTGTCGAGATCCTGTCCAGCTTTTATCTAGCATCTGTCCAACTTCTATCCAGCTTTAATGAACAGTTTTTCTTTACTTATTTCTTGGTCCAATCTTCATGGCTTTAACACTTTACTTGAACTATTGTTCCTTAAAGTATTAAACACATCATAGATCTACCCAATTACAAGTAAAGTGCATTTTGTCAAAAGATTAGTCAATTCTAAATGACATATGTTCATAACAAGTTCCACATATGTCCTAACATTTCCTATACTTACAATTTGCAGATGGCCTCCCCCAGTCTCTTCTTTGGACTTCTAGCTTTCATTTTCATTGCTGCATTGGCATCTGATCCTAGCCCTCTCCAAGATTTCTGTGTTGCAGATACAAATAGTCAAGGTACAAAATGAGCCTTAAACATGTATACCTCTACTCCCTATAGGCATAATGTTAAAACCATAAGTAGTAGCTCCATAAATATTTGTTCAAACTCTTTTTCACCTGCTCATACCACGATATTTATAATTGTAGACACAATGTATGCATTTTTTAAAAAGTAATGACAGTGACATGCTACTTATTATACACTCACCATACACACACTACCACATAAACTAAAATCGTGTTTTTAAAAATATAATTTCAAAATGAAGTGTGTATGGAGTGTGCAACAATAAGTAGTATTTAATAAGATTTTCTTATTTGAAAAGATTAAAACGTGGAAAAGGAATATATACAACCATATGAAAAATCATTAACTTTTAATAGTATGGCTTACATGTTTCTTATTTGCCATGTTATGGTTTGTGACAGTGCTCCTAATTGGTTTGCTTGCAAGAGTCCTAAGATGGTTGAAGCAAATGATTTTTCACATGGGGTATCAGGACTTAACTCTCTTGGAATCATGGTTTTGAAACCCGGACCGGACCATACGATCCGACCGGGAAAACCTCAAACCGTTCACTTTTGCGGTTCTTTTAGCTTCAAGAACCGTTCTATGTGCAAAAAGCAGGAACCCGTGCGAATCACGGTCGAACCTCACGGTTCTAAGAACCGTGATCAGACCGCTTCTCACGGTTCCCTACTTCTCTTTGAATCTGAACTTAAAAAAAAAAAAAAAAAAAACATTATCTACAAGCTTACAAAAGTAGATCTCCATTATTGTAGCTTCAAACATGCTGTTAGACGTTGAGACTTGAGATCACATCATAGTTTCTTCTCTATATCGCTCTCTTTTGTTTTTTCTCTGTCTCAGTGTTCTTCATTTTCTCCTCTCTTGTTATTTCTGCGTTTTTGCCTTCTCTGTCTTCCTCTCTTCTTCTTTTTTTTTTTTTTTTTCCTCTCTTCTCTTGTTATTTCTGCGTTTTTGCCTTCTCATTTACTCAACCTGACTGTCAACCACAACCTATATTCTTGGGCTTCGATTTTAATCCGGTGGACAAAACAATGCTTTCATTTCTCACTCTTCTAGGCTTCTAGCTTTAGTTTATATTTTATTTTTAAAATTTCATGGGGGAATGGGTAAAGTACTAGAGCGGCAGAGCCTTGGGTCTCTCAACAAAAGTTGAGTGGGAGACAAACTAGAAACCAAACTGGCGGAACTCTTTGGAACTATTTTAGGTAATTTGGAACTATTTGACTATTTCATGGGGGAATGTCTATTAACCTTTTTTTTTTTTTTTTCCAATTAATTTTATGGTAAATGTCTATTAACTTTTATATTGGGTTCCATAAAAATAAAATAAAAAAGTTTATTGGATTGAATAGTCAAATATTTGGAACTATTTTAGGTAATTTTTCTATTTTTATTAATTTAATATATTAATTTATATTTTTATTAATTATGACGTCATCACGGTTTGACCACGGTTCGACTTTAAAAACCTTGAACATTTTCCTTTTACGGTTCATTAAACGGTCCGGGTCTGAAAACCTTGCTTGAAATTTCCCTCATCCGTATTGACCATGCACCATGGGGTATCAACCCTCCCCACACTCACCCTCGTGCCACCGAAATCTTAACAGTCTTGGAAGGTAGCCTTGAAGTTGGATTTGTCACATCTAATCCTCAGAACCACCTTATCACAAAGGTGCTACAGAAGGGTGATGTGTTCGTATTCCCAATTGGTCTTATTCACTATCAAAGAAATGTTGGTAATGAAAGCGTCATCGCCATTGCTGCTCTAAGTAGTCAAAACCCTGGTATTATCACAATTGCCAATGCAGTGTTTGGGTCCAAGCCTCACATTCCTTGTGACATTTTAGTTAAGGTCTTGCAAGTGGATAACGATGTTGTCAACTATATCCAGTCTAAGTTCTAGACAAGCTATGATTAATTTATTCCATTAATTATGATAAAGAACCTACTCCTCCCCACTTTCTGTACGAGTGTGTCAATTTGTTATTTTATAGCCTCATTGGAAGTTTGTGTGCATTGTTTTGCTATTTCTATGTTATATTTGTAATTTTATTATTATGATGCTTTAGGTTTCCTTTGGATTTTATTTAATAAAATATAGTTTTTATGTACTTTCCTCTTTTCCTTTTTTTTTTTTTTCTTTTTTTAGAAGATTTATGTGCTTTCCTTTATTCGTCTTCCATTCCATCTAGAATCCTTCGCTTCAAATTATGAACCATGTTCAACAATGCTTTTTTTTTTTTTTTCATTTTAATATAATTTCCTTAAAACATTTTATTTTCACACCACAGTAAATATCAAATCTAAAAGCAATAATTATGAAAATCATAAAAGACACATTTTAGTAATAAAGTATCGGGTAATTAACGGAGAACTTCTTCATATGGAGAAATTGTTGCGGTAGTTGGTTCGGACACAAGGTACAGACCTCCAATTATACTCTTGTATAAGAGGACGACAAAATAGAAGACAACCTATGGCCTTATGGATAGAGCCTACTAGCAATTGGGCTTGAAGATTAAGCAAGTCAGAGCATTAACAATTAGGGTTTTTTTATGCCTTTTGTTGTTTGCTATTTAAACACATTTTTTTTATTGTTGTAAAATAGTTTTGTCTATTTTGAGAATAAGAATAAACATGTATTTCTCTTACATTTGTGCCAACTCTAGTTTTGCATAGTGCTAACTCCAAGCAACCATTAGGTACTGACCCCTAAGATTTATCCTTTGTTTAGCCGTTGTTTAATTTTCCCATTGACATTGTGTGGTTGTCCCACATTAGTAGTCTACTTACAAAACCTTTGTAACTAGACATCTTTGTATCCTCAACAAATGATCCACTTGCCTCCCTATCGTAGGGACCCATAACTCTGGATTTCTTCTACGTGAACTTTTTCTACAAACAATCCTCATCCGCAACAACCTAGACTTTTGGTGTTCCAAAGAGCTCTCCAGAAGTTTTCTGACCACTGAACTTACTAACAGAGGTTTGTAGATTTTTCTGGTTTGGATGAACTTATAATGTTTTAATATCACATTTAAAGTTCAAGGTTTGATTCTTGATATGCTCTTGTGTGGCAGCCTCTCTCTCTCTCTCTCTCTCTCAAAAAAACAAAAAAAAAAGTCTTAAAGAGTATATAGAAAAAATGGGTTAAACTAAAGGCACAACAAATAGGTTTATTGTTCACGCAATTTTCACTCGACCGAATGTCAAGCAAAGGTCTCGCAAACATACTGATCAACTTTTAGTCAACGAAATTCGAACAAGGTCTCGTAATCTTTATGCCTCTAACATTCACTTGAGCAAAAATGATTTCACTTGATTGTGTCTTCTGAAACTCGAATTTTTCTATTTTCTTCTAGACTCAACTCAATGTTCTTCTTTTGGCGATTTTTTGGAAAAACATTACAAAACAACAAATCAATGCAATACAAATTAACTTTATAAATCACCGAAAAAGAATTAGGACTACTTTCTATCACATGAGACTTGAAACATGCCTCCCTAAAATATGAACAAATACATTAAACTCATAGAGAACATGTATGGAAAAAAATGACCAACATAAAATAAGCTTTAAATACATAAGATTGTATTCAAAACACATGAAATTAAGAAAATTAGCATCAACTCACAATACTACTTCCCCTTTTAAAACGAAATGACAAAGAAGATGAAGTCTTTAAGTCTTACTCTTAAGCAAACAAATTTACGACTCCCTCTTAGTATTGACCCTCTCTATGCTTTCTTTCTATGGGAAAAATCTTTTTGATTTCAAAATAAACATAAAACTATTTTTGGGAAAATTTTTGGAAATAAGAAAATATCCTGAAAGTAATGAGAGTTCACAATGAATGGTAAATAATATTCTCTCTTTCACTATAAGCATATTCAATCTCATGTGACTCAAGTAGATATGCATGGAGCCACATCCAATTATAGTTATTTACGACTATGCATTATAGCTTTCAATGACATATAGTTCATACATGAAAATTAATTTTATTATTATAAATCTCTGTTTCTTTTTTATTTTCTTTAATAAAATATGATTAAATTCTATAAGGATCCTAAGCAAAAAATCAAATACATACCGTCCCGTAACATTACGCCGCATTTGAATTTTTCAAAGAAAGGCATTGGGAATTTGGGATTAATACACACAATCACAATCACAATCACAATCACAATCCCAATTACCATATCCAACCAATATAATAAAAATATTAAACAAAGAAAAAACAAAGTTGAGAGGCCGCAGAAGATGATGTTGGAGAATAGGTGAAACTGCTAAAGTTGTCGAGATACAATTAATCCCCTGGTCAGTTATTTAGGGTCTAAATCTAACTTTTCAATCATAGATATTAAAGTGGAATATTCAAATATTACAATGATTGCACAATAAGCTGTCAATATCATTGGTTCAATATCTATTTAATACTTAACACTTAGTAGGGTATAGAATTAAAATGTTTTAGGGAAACTATATCAAAGAGAAAAAGAAAAAAGACATTGTTGAACGCAGTTCTTAATTTTAATTAGCATGAGATGGAAAGCCATACACTTCCTTCATTGCAATGAGAAATTTTGTATACAAAATCTTAAACTTTTCCTAACATGAACATGGTTGAACTGCTGGGATAGAAAGGCTCCAAGTCCAAACATAGAAAGAGAGAGAGGGAGAGAGAGATATGGAATGTTACTTGGACGATGGGATGTCTTCTAGCTAGATGGATAAAGGGTTTATGCTAAGTGTCTAAGATCCCACTGTAAAGAAATAAATTTCAAGTTTGAAATAAAATCAAACAAGTAAAATAGTTTTACAAATGTAAATTTGTTCTGATGAATATGCGGTATAATTTTTTGTGATTACAAAAGAGTGATCTTTTGATTCAATCTCCTTGAAAGATTTGTTGGTTGGAATCATGGTAATGTAATTTTGATTCTAAAAGCTCAGATTTGTGCTAAAACACAAGAGCTTGTTCAGACCCCCAATTAAAACTTATGGCTAGATTGCTTTTACTCTAACTTAGACTAGTGTGGAACAAGAGTAAATAAGCGCAATGAACCAATAACACTACCCTAAGCCATATTCATCCATCATCAACAATAAAATGAAAGCTTAAAGAGTAGGGAAGAGAGATACAAACACAAGATAACACCGAGACTTGTTATTGAAGAGGAAACCGAAGAACTTGATGAAAAACCTCTCCGCGACCCTCCAAGTCGGAATCGATCCACTAAAGAATAAAGTTGGAGTACGCGAATAACAAAAGACTCTCCAAGCTTAGTCTACCCCATATACTTGAGCCCTCCAAGCTCCTGCTACCAATGGACTTCTCAGAGTCTTGTCTTCTCTAACTTTCCGGATCCCGCAATTCAGCCTGATTGCATTCACCAATGAATGGCTCCTTCCAATGCATCCCAACAGCACCAAAATTTCACTTAACACTCAGAATGGGTGTAGCAAGTATTTGGGCTAACAACCTCTCAAGGATCTAGAGATGGAGAGGTAGGAGTTGAGAAAAACCACAAGGAAATGTGTAGATGATTATGGATAAAACAATCTCTAACTCTCAAGTGTATTTGCTAGGGTTTTCTCTCTAAAAAGTACTTCTTACAATTCGTGGGTAATAAGGATATTTATAGTGTGGGTAAATAATTTGGTAAAGCAACACAACTTTTTGCCAAACAAAAAGTTTCTCGGGTACTTCGCGGGTTGGCCCTTCTCGCGAAACACTCGCGAACCTGATAGCCCAGCATGACTCTTCTGCTTCCAATCATGTGCTCCACACGTGGCCTTTTCGCAGGTTGCTTCTCGCAAGCTAGTCGTGAATTTCACTGATTCATCTTTTGAAACTTGATTTTTCACCGATCTCTCACACTCATCCCTTACAAATAAACCCACATACATACAAGAAAAAATGATTGAAGAAATTACAATCAAATTTGGCACGGAATTAAAACCAACACAATATAGTTGAAAATTACAACTTTACAGATTCAAACACAAATATGCTTCAATTTGTTTGAGTAATAGATGGAAAATTTTTAAAACAGAATTATAACGAATTTCTAGCTATGAGCTTGTTAGAAATCCTTTGTTCTTCGTGCGTTCTTCCTCTTCGAAGGTTTGTGGTGGAAATTCTTTAGGGCTTTGGAGGTTTGAATCCGTAGAGCTTCTTCAATATATGGATTCTTAAAGTTTCTAGAGGCTTTTGAGCTTGATTCCAGTGAAATTTGAGATATAAGAAATTAATTTGGATGATATCTGTCGGGCCATAAAGAGTCAGGCAACCCCGGCCCACTTCAAACCAAGCCCAAAGGCCCACGCCGAGGACGCGTCCAAGGTCCGAGGACGAAAGTGTAAAGCCCAGTTGCCCAAGAAGCATTGCCGAGGATGAATACTTCCTCGGACGCCCGAGATCAGAAAGTGAGCAAGCAGCACACCATCAAGGTGAGCCTTCCCGAGCATCCAAGGAGCAAATAGCAAGTGCCAAGCATCGGACATGGAAGCATGGTGGAGGAGCAAGTCCCAGATGAACTGTCACCTCCACATTAAATGCCCTCAACTAACGCCCTGGCCGCATTAATGGGGATAGGACCCCTGAACAGTGCCGTCTTGGGCGCTGCAACCCACAGAAGGGATGAGAATGCGGCTGATGGGACAGGCTCTCAAGTGATGGCCTGGTTGATCAACAAATGTAGGGCTAGGATCAACTGAGAAAGAAGTATATAATGTAAGAAGTCTCTCTTGAAGAGGGAAGGACGGGAAAAACCAGAGAAAAGTAATACTGTAGCAGCTTGTGTTCTCTGAACCCTTGTAACCTTTCCTCAAAGAAATAATAAGAACTTCGAGCTCTGTAAAGCACGTCCGAGGAGCATTAGTGTGCATCCCAACCCACGAATAAGTTATCAGCATGCACGTATAACCATGCATGGCCGTTGCATTCCTCACTAGGGCCTAGCTCTTGAACCCATACTCTATAAATTCATTGCAGGGTTAGCTGGATTTGGGTCTACTTTCTCAACCCGGAGAAGTGCCCGAAACCGGTCCCTACAATTGGCGCCGTCTGTGGGAAGAACTTGTGCGTTAGAAAGGACAACAGTCAAGCATGGTAGGATCAGGCCCTCACCAAGGAGACCCCCATCGACCTGAACCGGCTAAGTCCCGGCACCAGGGCAAATATGGCGACCCCGGGGGCGGTCAGAACGAGAATGGACGATTTCGAGAAGGAAGCGTACATACCTCAACCGCGAGCGGAAGCCAGACCCGCCAGGACGGGCACGTTCCCCAGAAGCGCGACAATGGCCAGGCCACGCGATCGGAGGAGGCCCATAGCCACACTTCCTAGAGAAAGGACGATAAGGTGGCCATGCAGCGCGAGATAGATGATCTGAAGAGGAAGCTGCGCCATGCGCAGCGAAGACGGTCCGAACCCAGCCCTGACCTGCCCTCAGACGACGAAAGTGATGACGAATACAGGCAAAGGTCAAGAACGCCCCCCAGCGAGACTTTCTCCCACGAGGAGGAGCGCTACCAGAGGCGTAGGCGTGCCAACCCAACCCCCAGGGGCTTAGGGGGTGACGCCATGAGCAAGGCGCTGGATCAGCTCTCCAAGTCGCCCTTCACGCGTCGTATAGAGGAGGCAGAGCTTCCTCGGCGGTTCCAGCAGCCAACCTTCACTGCTTACAACGGCAAAACGGATCCCGTGGAGCATGTGAGCCAGTTCAACCAGAGGAAGACTGTCCACTCTAAGAACGAGGTGCTGATGTACAAAGTCTTCCCATCCAGCTTGGGGCCTGTGGCAATGAGGTGGTTCAACGGTCTAAGGACGAATTCCATAGACTCGTACAGGCAGCTGACCCAGGCTTTTAGTTCTCGCTTTGTTACGAACAGCAGGCCTCCTCGGCCCATGAGCGCGTTGCTGTCCCTATCCATGCATGACGGGGAGACCCTCAAGGCTTACTCGGACAAGTACTTGAAGATTTACAACGAGCTGGACGGCAAGTACGACGCTGTCGCCATCAGTACATTCCAGAATGGACTACCCATAGGGCACGGCCTGAGGAAGTCCTTAACCGGTAAGCCCGCCACCAGCGTGCGGCAGTTGATGGATCGGATTGACAAGTACAAGCGGGTAGAGGAAGATATGCTACAAGGCAAGGGCAAGGAGAAGGTTATCCCTCAGGAGAGAAGGGATTTCAGGTCAGACCGGTATAGCAACACCCGCCCGATGAGGGATTTCGGTGGGCAATCCGGGGCGACCAATGCCCAGACCGTCGGCGCCGTATTCCGAGAACCCGTACACAGGGTGCTGGAAAAGATAAAGAACGAGCCATACTTCAGGTGGCCGACTAAGATGACTGGAGAACCTGATAAGTGCAATCAGAACCGTTACTGCCAATACCACCAGGACCACGGACATGCCACGAAGGACTGCAGGAACCTCTAGAACCACCTGGACCAGCTAATCCGAAAGGGAAAGCTGAAGCACCTCCTGCACCATTCCAGCGGCCAGCAGGGCTAGACCTACCAAGAGCCTCGGAGGGACACCACCATGGGGCAGCCCGCTGGGACGATCAACGTAATCTTGGCGGCGCCAGGAAGAACAGGCACACTCCCTTTACGAGTGTTGTCCGTCGCCCAACTGCCCACCGAAGACTCCCGAACAGGGCCGAAGAGGGCCAGGAGGAGTCTTCCTCCAGCCTTGAGTTTCTTGGAGGAGGACAAGATTGGGACCACCCAACCCCACGATGACGCCCTAATCGTCACCCTCAGAATCGGGGGCTATGACGTGAAAAGGGTGATGGTGGATGGTGGCAGCGCAGCCGAGGTCATGAGTCCAGACCTCTACAAGGGGCTGGGGCAAAAACCGGAGGACCTCACACCTTATAGCTCCCCTCTAATGAGCTTCGACGGAAAGCTCGTCATCCCAAAGGGCATGATCAGGCTGCCCATACAGACAGGCCCAGTGGTGGTGGAGGTGAACTTCGTGGTAGTGGACACGTACTCCCCCTACACGGCCATCGTAGGAAGACCCTGGCTACACACCTTGGGGGGTGTTGCCTCCACCCTGCACCAGAAGGTGAAATTCCCATCAAGGGACCAGGTTCTGGAGATCCGAGGTTGCCAGCCCACGGCGAGGCAGTGCACGGTGGCTGCCATATCCTATCGGCTTGATGCACAGCCCTCGGCCCCCGCCGAGGAAGGCTCATAGCAATTAAAGACCCTGGTAGCGCCTCCTGATACAGCTGCCGATGATGCTAAATGTGAGGACCTGGAGAAAGTGGTAATTGATGATGACTCGGAGAAGTTCTTCCAGGTCGGAACCCAGCTGCCTCCCTAGGAGAAGGAGGAGTTACTTGAGTTCCTCAAAAGGAACCTTGACGTGTTCGCATGGGACCCCTGCGACGCCCCAGGGATTGACCCATCCTTCATCTGCCACCACCTTAACGTCAACCCATCCGTGATCCCTAAGAAGCAGCCACCCCGGCGCCCGTCAAAGGAGCACGCTGACGCAATCAGGGAAGAGGTCAATAAGCTTAAGCGCGCGGGGGCTATCAAAGAAGTCTTTTACCCCGAATGGATGGCTAACACTGTGGTGGTCAAGAAGAAAAGTGGGAAGTGGAGGGTTTGTGTAGACTTCACAGACCTGAACAAAGCATGCCCGAAGGACCCCTTCCCAATGCCACGAATAGACCAGCTAGTAGATGCGACAGCAGGCCATTCACGGATGAGCTTCCTAGATGCCTTTCAGGGCTATCATCAAATCCCACTAGCCTTGGAGGACCAAGAGAAGACAGCCTTTGTGACGCCCATTGGGAACTACCACTACAAGGTTATGCCATTTAGCCTGAAAAACGCCGGATCCACCTACCAGAGGATGATGACGAGAATGTTTGAGCCGATGTTGGGGAAGAGCATCGAGGTCTATGTTGATGATATGGTGGTAAAGAGCAAACTGGTGCCCGAACACTTGGGGGACCTCGACCGCACATTTGACGTCCTGAGGGAGCACAAGCTCCGCCTTAATGTCTCAAAATGCTCATTTGGCGTAGGCTCTGGCAAGTTTTTGGGGTACATGATCACCCACCGTGGGATCGAAGTCGACCCTGACCAGATCAAGGCCATTCACAGTTTGAAGCCTCCGCAGAACCCCAAGGAGATCCAAAAGCTTACTGGGATGATCGCGGCGCTGAACCAATTCATTTCCAGGTCGGCTGACAGGTGCAGGCCTTTCTATCTCCTGATCAACAAGTGGAAAGGATTCGAGTGGTCGGAGGATTGTGCTGTAGCTTTCTAGCAACTCAAGGAGTATCTATCCCGGCCGCCTATCATGTCCAACCCTAAGGCCGACGAGGTCCTATACGCATACCTTGCGGTGGCGCCCCACGCAGTGAGCCTAGTACTGGTACGGGAAGACAATGGCGTTCAAAAGCCAGTTTACTACGTCAGCAAGTCGCTGCACGAAGCGGAGGTCAGATACCTACCCCTAGAGAAAGCCATATTGGCTGTGGTTCACGCCATGAGAAAGCTCCCCCATTACTTCCAAGCTCACACGGTGGTTGTTCTAACCCAATTGCCCTTGAAGTCTGTACTCCGGACCGCTGACTACATAGGAAGAATCGCGAAGTGGAACACAATTCTGGGGGCTTTTGACGTCAAGTACATGCCCCGAACCTCCATAAAAGGCCAGGTTCTGGCAGATTTGACGGCCGAGTTCGCTGAACCAGTCGTAGAAGTGACAGCCGAGGAGAAAAGCTGTGATGAGAAATCAGTTGGCGCAATCTCCATCCCGGAGTCACCATGTTGGAAAGTAAATGTTGATGGCGCGGCAAACCAAAGGGGTTCCGGAGTGGGGCTGGTCCTAGTATCCCCTGAAGATCATGTCATTGAGAAGTCCCTGAGGCTTGGATTCACGGCCACAAACAACGAGGCCGAGTATGAGGCATTACTGCAAGGGATGGTGATCGTACAGAAGATGGGAGGAAAGTCGATAGAGATGTTCTCGGACTCGAGATTGGTGGTAGGACAGGTAAAGGGCGAGATGGAGGCCAGAGATTCGAGAATGCAAGAATACCTGAGCCAAGTCAAGCGCTTGCAGTTGGAGTTTGGCTTCTTCAGCTTGTCCCATATTCCTAGGAGTGGGAACAGTCATGCCGATTCACTAGCCACACTCGCAACCTCCTCAGCAGAGGCTCTACCTCGGATCATACTTGTGGAGCACCTGGAGAGGGCGAGTGAAGTGCCAAAGGGAGTGATCCCCGTCCATCAAGTTGATATGGGTCCCAGCTGGATGGACCCCATAGTGAGATTCCTCAAAGATGATGTCCTGCCTGAGGAGAGGTCAGAGGCAGAAAAGATACGAAGGAAAGCTCCTCGGTTCTGGTTGTCCGAGGATCACAAAATATACAGGCGCTCCTACTCTGGGCCATATCTGCTGTGCGTCCACCCCGAAGCGGCAGAATTCTTGCTCGAAGAGCTGCACGAAGGAATCTGTGGGAGGCACACAGGGGGGAGATCCCTGGCTCACCGAGCCGTCACACAAGGATACTGGTGGCCGGGAATGCAGCAAGAGGCCCAGGAGTATGTCAAGAAGTGTGACCAATGCCAAAGGTTCGCCCCAAACATCCATCAGCCAGGAGGGGTCCTCAACCCTTTGTCCAGTCCATGGCCGTTCGCCCAATGGGGCTTAGACATTGTGGGACCTTTCCCCAGAGCACCAGGGAATAAGAAGTATCTGTTGGTGGCCACAGACTACTTCACCAAGTGGGTCGAGGCCGAGCCACTAGCCAACATCAGGGACGTAGACGTGAAGAAATTCCTTTGGAGGAACATAGTTACACGGTTCGGGGTCCCTCATACCCTCATCTCGGATAATGGGCTCCAGTTCGATAGCAAGGCCTTCAGGAGGTACTGTTGTGAACTTGGGATCACAAACATATACTCAACACCAGCCTACCCCCAGGGAAACGGACAGGCCGAGGCGGTCAACAAGGTCATCGTCAACGGGCTTAAGAAGAGACTGGATGATGCCAAAGGGAGATGGGTAGAAGAGCTGCCCCACGTCCTCTGGACCTACCGGACTACGCCCCGGCGCTCAACGGGGGAAACACCTTTTGCCATGACTTATGGTGCGGAGGCAATGATCCCCCTGGAAATAAACTTCCCGACGCTAAGGACGAGCTCCTTCACCCCAGGCAGCAATGATGAACTGCTGGGGCGGAGCCTGGACCTAGTAGACGAACGAAGAGAACAAGCAATGATCCAGCTGGCCTACTACCAGCAAAAGCTCAAGCAAGGATATGACGCCAATGTAAAGCACAGACCACTAGCACCGGGGGACCTAGTGCTGAGAAACGTCGTAGGGGCTGCCAAGAACCCTTCTTGGGGAAAGCTGGGACCCAATTGGGAGGGGCCCTACCGAATTACCTCAGTAGCAGGGGTAGGAGCATACTATTTAGAAGACTTAGATGACAAACCTGTACCTCTTCCATGGAATGTAAATAACCTGAAAAGGTATTACTATTAATGAAGAGGTCTCTTTTGATTCAGATGTTCTGTCTACCATGATTACATGTCTCGCGTCCCAACGGCAAACATACCTGGGTACTAGACTGAACCAAGGTCTTGCATGGTCCAAGGACTCAAACCTATGGGGAAACTAGTTACTTACAGAAGAACTGAAGCGTTAGACGGAACTAAGGTCTTGCATGGTCCTCGGACTCAAACCTATGGGGAAACTAACCACTTAAACATACCTGGGTACTAGACTGAACCAAGGTCTTGCATGGTCCAAGGACTCAAACCTATGGGGAAACTAGTTACTTACAGAAGAACTGAAGCGTTAGACGGAACCAAGGTCTTGGATGGTCCTCGAACTCAAACCTATGGGGAAACTAACCACTTAAACATACCTGGGTACTAGACTGAACCAAGGTCTTGCATGGTCCAAGGACTCAAACCTATGGGAAAACTAGTTACTTACAGATGAACTGAAGCGTTAGACAGAACCAAGGTCTTGCATGGTCCTCGGACTCAAACCTATGGGGAAACTAACCACGCAAACATACCTGGGTACTAGACTGAACCAAGGTCTTGCATGGTCCAAGGACTCAAACCTATGGGAAAACTAGTTACTTACAGATGAACTGAAGCGTTAGACAGAACCAAGGTCTTGCATGGTCCTCGGACTCAAACCTATAGGGAAACTAACCACTTAAACATACCTGGGTACTAGACAGAACTAAGGTCTTGCATGGTCCAAGGACTCAAACCTATGGGGAAACTAGTTACTTACAGAAAAACTGAAGCGTTAGATGGAACCAAGGTCTTGCATGGTCCTCGGACTCAAACCTATGGGGAAACTAACCACACAAACATACCTAGGTACTAGACAGAACCAAGGTCTTGCATGGTCCAAGGACTCAAACCTATGGGAAAACTAGTTACTTACAGATGAACTGAAGCGTTAGACAGAACCAAGGTCTTGCATGGTCCTCGGACTCAAACCTATAGGGAAACTAACCACTTAAACATACCTGGGTACTAGACAGAACCAAGGTCTTGCATGGTCCAAGGACTCAAACCTATGGGGAAACTAGTTACTTACAGCCAAATTGAAGCGTTAGACGGAACCAAGGGCTTGCATGGTCCTCGGACTCAAACCTATGGGGAAACTAACCACTCAAATATACCTGGGTACTAGACAGAACCAAGGTCTTGCATGGTCTAAGGACTCAAACCTATGGAAAAACTAGTTACTTACAGCCAAACTGAAGCGTTAGACAGAACCAAGGTCTTGCATGGTCCTCGGACTCAAACCTATGGGGAAACTAACCACTCAAATATACCTGGGTACTAGACTGAACCAAGGTCTTGCATGGTCCAAGGACTCAAACCTATGGGAAAACTAGTTACTTACAGAAGACTAAGTGTTAGACAGAACCAAGGCACTGCATGGTCCTCGGACTCAGGCCTATGGGAAAACTAACTACTTCAGAAGGCTAAGTGTTAGACAGAACCAAGGCACTGCATGGTCCTCGGACTCAGGCCTATGGGGAAACTAACTACTTCAAAGGGATCCTAAGTGTCTACTCGAAGAAATTCTACCTGGTCCCTAGGACGCGAAAGGTCCGCCCGAGCCTACATGCCCTCTCGTTATAATAATTGATGCCGCGATTGGCCGAGATACAATTGAAGTTAAAATCATACAAGTAAAGAAAAAGCGGATAGCGTGCAAGTAAACAAACAGCCACAACAAATAGAAAAAGAAATGAGAATCACATTGCATTAAGTCTGTAACAATTACATCATAGGAAGTCACGTTACAAAAAGAAAAAAGGGAAGAAAAAGATGCAAAAAATAAAGTAAGGCAGGCAGAGGCGCCAAGGAGCCTACTCCTTCTATTTAGTGGCCCGCTCCGGTGGGTGGCTGGCAGCCTCAGGGTCCTCTGGGCTCTGACTGAGTGGGATGGCTTGTAGAGGCACGGCAGGAATAGCTGCCCCCTCAGCAGATGAAACCTGGGCATCAGGGGAGGGCTTTGCAACCTGCTGAGGCGCTTCCTCGTTGGAGCCGTCACTCAATTCAACCACCACGGGAGGATTACTCCCTTGAACTGGCTCACCAGTAGGTCCAGCGTCCGAGGCCCCCTCACCTGGGGTAGCAGCAGTTTCCACGGCAGCCTCCTCGGCCTCAAAGCCATCTGGGGCAGCCTTGCGGATAGCAGGGGGTAGTACACACTCTCCTCCTTCCACAGGTCAGAAGAGGCCTCCACCCCAGCTTGTCTGAGGGCTTCACCCCAAGTTTCGGAGCAGTAGCGCCTACATACCTCAGGGACTTGGGATTTGTAGGCAACTGCTGTCTCAGTTGCCCCAGCAGTATAGGCTGCCTCCTCAGCTTCCTCCTTGGTGGCCCAGGCCTCCTCCCTACCTTGCTCTGCCTCAAACTTGGCCCTCACAGCCTCCTCTTTGGCCCATTCAGCCACCCTCTTGGCCTCCTCAGTATCAGCCATCTTCTTCGTTAGGCCAGCTATCAGCTCCTCGGCGAGCTTCAGCTGCCCCTCCACCTCACCCAGACGCTTTATCTGAGATTCGGCCTGCTTCTGGGCACCCTTAAGGCCTGACAATGCGCTGTACCGAGCCTGGGTCATGGCCTTCAGCTCCGCCCTGGCCTTGGCAAGGTCGTCCTCAGAGTTCTTGAGGGTCCGAGTGGCCTCCAAGCGCCTCTCGCGCTCTTCATCCATGGCCTTTCCATGGTCATTGGCCGCCTCCTCCAGCCTGAAGGTGGCCTGGACAGCCTGCCAAATGAAACGGATACATGATAATAAGCCGAGCTCAAAAAAGAAAGGAAGGCAGAAAAAAAACTGAAGCGAGAAAAAACACAAGTGTTGAGGGTCTTACCATCCCCAAGTATCGCTTGAGGCTGAGGAAGACCTCCCTACTCCCCATGGTCCCCAGCAGCGCCATGTCCGCAGGAAGTAGCAGGCATCTCTCCACCGCGTCGGCCACGTATGCGCCTTCGCCCTCCCTAAAATCCCTGAGGGAGGAGTCATCCCTCAAAGGTGCCCCACGGAGCATTGGGGCGGAGAGCCAGGCCTGTACCTTGGGCTGGGCATCGACCTGTTTGTCTTGGGCTTTGGAGCTAATCCTCAGCTGCTTTGAGGGCCGCCGAGTGTCATCCCCCTCCCGCGTGGGCCCAGATTTGTCCTCGAGGGGCCTCTTGCCCTTATCCTTCTTCTGCTTAGGATCAGCAGGCTCGTGCCTGGACGGCGGGTTCGTCTAGGGCGGAGGAGGAGGAGGCCTAGATTAAGTAGAGGTCGACCTGGTCTGGGTAGGGCGAGTCTTTGGAGAAGGAGGAGGAAGCTTTGGCTTGGACTTCCCCGGTTGCCCTTCGATTAGGTCGAGCAGACTGGCTTGGGCCTTCTTCTTGTAACCCATCTCAGGCCGAGAAGATGTCTCTGACGCTAGGAGGTCTGCTTCGGTCAGACGAGGATCACCCAAGTCTCCAGAAGGGTCCTCGGACTGGTGGACTTGCCCAAAAACGTCAAAATCGTCCTCGGCAGGGCCAGAATCTACAAACTCCTCTTCCCTCTCTAAGTTCTCTTCCGCGACCTCTGAGAATGTGTGGGAGGAAGAGGGGACCGCTAATGTGACGCCTTCTGTAGTGGAGGGATCCTCGGGAAACTCGAACCTATCCTCGGTCGCTTTTATTTTCTGCAGCCGAGGATCCTTTGCTCTAATCACGTACTTTGGGGCCGCGAACGATTTTTGGAGCGGAGTGTACCCCAAGATTTTGTGAGCGGCTCTAACTTGATGGTCAGCTTCGTTCTCGAAAGCCGCCGACCTGAGCACCTTCTGCAAATCCTCCCTGTTGATCAGATTGAAGTGGCACGTGAAGGCGTGCGGATCTACAGAAAGAGGACACATTCACGTTAGTAACCAAACAGTGCAAAAAAGAAATGACGCATGAAACAAGTTAGAATCTTTGAATCCCCTCCTATTCCTACTGCCCTACCTGGTGTCCCCTCTGTCGTTGGGCAGTGAAGGCCATCGTGCCACCCTCCGGACACGATGAGAAAGTCCTCGTTCAGCCCTTTGTTGGACTCAGGGAGGCACTGGATAAGCCGGACCCTATCGTCCCTCGTCCTCATGTAGTACGACTTGTTCTTCAGGTGCTGGAGGTTGTAACAGTAGTTCACGTCGTGATGAGTCAGCCTCAGCCCCATCTTCTCGTTCAGAGCGTCCACACTACCCAGAATTCTGAAGATGTTGGAGGCGCACTGGGTGGGGGTTAACCGGAAATATGTAAGGTAACCCCTCGTCACCGGCCCCATGGGGATCCTCATGCCCCCTTCGAGGAAGGCGATGATGGGAATCACCACCTCGCCCTCCTGTCTTCGGAGGTGCCACTCTCCTTCCTCACAATACCTCAAGCCCACGTTGGCCGGTATCTTATAATCGGCGATGAATTTCTCCATCGCCTCCTCAGTGAAGACGTACTTCTTAAGCCTACCCATCCCAAATGACGCCTAAGAGAGCTAAAGAAAGAGCAAATAAAAGAGAAGGAGGAGTAGAGATGAAGAAAGCTCAGAGAGGGATAGAGCGACTTACAGAAATGAGGAGGAGCTCCTCGGACAGGCTTTTTATGCTGGAGATGTAGATGGAAATTTGGCTGGACTCAGAGTGAAAGCGCAAGAGCTCTTGATTGTGAATGAAAAAAGAGGGAAGCGGTTCGAATGGGTATTTATACCCTAGGTTGAAGAGCCGCGCGAGTTTTCCCGCCCATAAATGCTAGGCGCATCCCCACCGTTAGATTGCCATCTGCCCGTTGAACGTGGGGAGCACAGAGCCGCCCGAATTTAATGCAGGACACGTTACGCGCACCGAAGCGTCAGTAACACACCTTGGGCAGATGAAAAGGCTCCAGCGCTGACGAGGGACAAGACTCGATTGGACACAGAGTAGATCCGAGGATGTCAAAATCCTACTTTCCGCCCGAGGATGCGGACAGCAAGATTTTGAGGGGCTATTGTGGGGCCAGAAAGAGTCAGGCAACCCCAGCCCACTTCGAACCAGGCCCAAAGGCCCATGCCGAGGACGCGTCCAAGGTCCGAGGACGAAAGTGTAAAGCCCAGTTGCCCAAGAAGCATTGCCGAGAATGATTACTTCCTCGGACGCCCGAGATCAGAAAGGGAGCAAGCAGCACACCATCTAGGTGAGCCTCCCCGAGCATCCAAAGGGCAAATAGCAAGTACCAAGCACCGGACATGGAAGCATGGTGGAGGAGCAAGTCCCAGATGAACTGTCACCTCCACATTAAATGCCCTCAACTAACGCCCTGGCCGCATTAATGAGGATAGGACCCCTGAACAGTGCCGTCTTGGGCGCTGCAACCCACAGGAGGGATGGGAATGCGGCTGATGGGACAGGCTCTCAAGTGGTGGCCTGGCTGATCAACAAATGTAGGGCTAGGATCAACTGAGAGAGATGTATATAATGTAAGAAGTCCCTCTTGAAGAGGGACGGACGGAAAAACCAGAGAAAAGAAACACTGTAGCAACTTGTAGTCTCTGAAACCTTGTAACCTTTCTTCAAAGAAATAATAAGAACTTCGAGCTCTGTAAGGCACGTCCGAGGAGCATTATTGTGCATCCCAACCCACGTTTAAGTTATCAGCACTCACGTATAACCATGCATGGCCGTTGCATTCCTCACTAGGGCCTAGCTCTTGAACCCATACTCTATAAATTCATTGCAGGGTTAGCTGGATTTGGGTCTACTTTCTCAACCCGTAGAAGTGCCCGAAACCGGTCCCTACAATATCTCTTCGAATGTTCTTCTTATTAGAAAGTTGAAGTTCTTGAAGTTCCTAGAGGGCTTGATTCTAGCAGAGCTTCTGCATTGCTGAACCTTCTTGATGCTACTTGTGGTGTGGGTGTCTTCCTTGATGTCTTAGTGTGTCAACTTGCGATAGGTCAGGAACTTTCCCTCTCTACACCCACTACTAAGAAGTCAATTTCTTGCTTTTGCACAAGGCAATGGATATGCACCATTTTCAAGCACTGGTTGCACCCCATTTTTTTGGTTTTCGAAATAAGATTTGGTTGGGTAATTTTGTTTTATCCACAAGGGAAAGGGGGTTACGTTTTCCATTGAATTAGTTAGCTCCATTGTGAGGATGAATGAAGGAAGCCTGCTTTGAGATTGCGTGGATAGTTGGGCAATAAATGTATAATATGTTGCTTTTAGAGAAAAAGGGAAAGCAAATTTAGCTGTATAGGTCACATTTTCAGTTGTGTTTTGGGCATCAGGCACTTGCACACGAGGTATGCAACTGGTTTTTCCCTATGGAATTGAATATACCCGTTAACGCCCTTGGCTCGAGGGCCCCCAAATGGCACTTAGTTAAAATGAAAGGACAGTGTTAATTATACACAAATCTATACACACAAGTAAAAAACAACAAAAATCGTGCATTCAAAGGACAGTGTTAATTATACACACAGGTAAAAAACAACTAAAATCGTGCATTGAAGACATAATTTCAAGTTAGAAATCGTGTCTTCAAAGCACAATATTAGTTGTTTTTTGCGTGGGTCGGCAACAGATGTTACAAAAAATGAAAATGGCACATCAGCAAAAGAGAACTCAATATATGCCTTAATCATCTAGGCGTTAGTGGCGATTGATGGGCTGGTGTTGTATTAGGTGGTAGTGAGCCAACAGATCCTTCGTTTTGTTCATCCGTTTCTCCGTCTAAACAGGCCTCATTTCATCCATTCATTTTCGGCTTAAAAAAGGTGCTTAGTTTCGTCAATTTGGGCTGGGCCTAAAAACTCAGAGAAGTCAGCCACGCAAAAACTTTCAGCCCTCAACAAATAATATATATTAGTAGATTGCTCGTACAATGCACAGATAATGTTATATTATTTTATATAATTTTTTTTTTTTTTTAGAGAATGTTATACATATATTATAATATATTTGTTATAAAACTTTGCTAGTAATGAGTTCAAATAATGAGCAAAAAAAATTACTTTGAAATAATTTTGTATAATAAAAGTTGATAAAAACATTAATTTATTCCATATTATTGATCTTTATTATGTGATGTAATAAAGACCTTCATTACTAAATCTTTTTTTTTTCTTCAATGTTTTGTTATTGTGATATGGCAATGCTTGAGGGTTATCTACATCATCATCTATTTCTTCATTTTCAACGTTTGAAATTTGGTCCACCCCTATTTGTTCAATTTTTGAGTTTTCATCACTTTTTCCTTTTGTTGCATTATTTGTATTAATCACTAATGAATTGGTACTAGAAGACTCTTGACTAGATCTTACAAAGTTTGGATTTGCAAATTTGTTGTCACTAAGATTTTTCTTAAGTATTTGCATTCATATTAAATTTCAATGATATGACAGTTTTTTGTAAATGTTTTTATATTTTTTTTTAATTTAGGAATAGGGTAGCAAAAGAGTTAATATAGCATATTTGGTTGTGTATTTTTTTTTCTTCTGTACCTTTTTGTTATTTGAAGGTGAATCAAATATCATAGTAACTGTGTAATTTTCAAAACCATCTTTTAGATTGAATTCATTCAAATGAAGTATGAAAATGCCTTTTTTTTCCTAAAATTTTCTTCAAATCATGTGGGATTCCTTCTCTAATATCAATATGCATATGAGGAATTTAATATATATTATGATCAATAGTTTTATGATAATTTAATTATTTAAATAAGTTGTACCTCAGTTTATTTTTCAGTAAGATCTCTTGCATATTTATTTCGAATTTTTCTCAGCATCTTAATCACAAAAGCTTTTTTGTCAGTTGCATCAAAAACTTCAATTTGAATCTTGTATCAATGTCACTTATTGTTCCTATAGAATCATGTTCTTTATCATTCCTATCATTGAATTTTTTTTGAAAGAAAATATTATGTAAATGACATTTTGTGAGATAGTATATGCTATTTATTAGACTTTTTTTTATTATAACTTTTAGAAATTTGCACTTATTAATTATTTTAGCCACCTCAAGAATCTCAAGATTTATATATATATATTTGTTGCACTGGTCGATGACAAAGAGAATTTGCCTGCATAAATTGCATAGAACATTGTTAATAGACAAAAGCATATTGAATTGAAATTGAGAAAAAAAGGAAGAGATGATTTCATGAGAATGAAATTTTCTAGAAGTATCATTTATAGGTGGGGGAGGAAAAAGAAAGTTTGTAAGTGAGTAAGAGATTTAGTTTTGATTTACTCGCGGGAAGGGTTAGACTTGAATCATAATATGTAAAGTAATAACTAAGTTTGGGTTTTTCATAAGGTTTGGTCAATTTTTAAAAGGAATTCAATTTTATATAGAATAACATTTAGTCTAAATGTCTAATTGTCAAGAATAGGCCATATTTTATATAATAGTAAAAATAAGTTATTATGATTTATTGGGTAACGGTAAAACAAAACTTAATAATAAGAGGTAAAAATGGCCAAATACAAAATTAGAGCATCACATGGCAAGACCTCATGCACTCTCCCATGAGCTCTCCGATTTTATATATATACTAGTATTATGCCTGTGAGATACACGGCTTAATCAAAATTCATATGTAAATAATTATTTTATTAATTTACTTAAAATAAATAATAAAAATAAATGAATATTTTACTTTTAAGTTACATAATGAATGCATGTTGTGTGAGACTAAGGTATCATAAAATGCATATATATATATATATATATTATTGAATGGAAGATGGTAGAGGTACCTAAAAAATATACTTCGTATATAAAATGATTTTCAATAATACATTGAACTTTAAGGCTCAATTATTCACATATATTTAAATAGAAAACCCTTGAATTTAATAGTTAAAAACTATCCAAAACAATAATTGAAATCATGTTTAAGTAGAA
This sequence comes from Quercus aquifolioides, assembly GCA_019022515.1. Taxonomy (NCBI): domain Eukaryota; kingdom Viridiplantae; phylum Streptophyta; class Magnoliopsida; order Fagales; family Fagaceae; genus Quercus; species Quercus aquifolioides. The sequence goes on from CM032328.1 coordinate 69,493,682, forward strand.
ACTTCAATTCAATAATTAAGAACAATCTAAATTATTAAACATTTAAAATTTAGAAGTAGAGAGAGACTCACATGAGAATTTAATTTTTGTCTTTGAAAGCATGGAAGAAGAAACTTAAAGTTTAAGTCCTGTGCATTGCAAGCTAAATGTATGTGTATATGCATGAAAAATTATATGAATTTAACATTTATTATAGAAAAGAGGTGGTGTAGTCTTAGCCCTGTCTAGTTAATTCTTGTTATAATCTCATTGTGTAGAATGTGTATATGCATGAAAAATGATCTGAAAAAGTTTGAAAATTAGAAATTACTTTAAAATTACTTTGAAAATTAGCGTGTGTAGCTCGTGTATAATCCCATTGTATAATAGTTAATAATTAGAAAATTACTTTGAAATTTTTTAAAACCAATCCCTTAAAAAAGTTTTAGCATAATTTAAATCACGTTAATAAATTATGTCTCTTCAATTTTTTTTTTAAATCACTTTAATAAAAAGTTACTGATAAAACTATTATTAGTAAACATTTCTTAAGCTTATCTATTTATCTTTGTTGCCAAATTTATATAAACTCTTTTATTTTCTTTTTTTTCTAAAGAATATAAAACAACCAAAAACCTATAAACAACTGTAGGGGCTCGTTTTGTCGTAGATCCCCCAGCAATAAATTTATTTAGAGAGTGGGACGTAGGGTTTGGCGCTAACAGGCTTGCCACCGGCTCGCCGGAGGCTTTCTTCTTTGAGGGGGTCTGGCCTCGTTCTTTTTGGCTTGGGGGTTGCTCCTCGGATGGCCGAGGAGCCCCTATTCTGAAGGGCTCCTTGCATTTATATACCCTCTTTGGCCAATCCTAGCCTTCCAACTGTCAGTCATCCAGACCACTGCTTAAGGACTTGTCCTATCAGCCACGTTTCCCACCGTACTGTGGATCGCGGCACCCAAGGTTCCGCCGTTCAGGAGTCCTCTCAACACTGAGATTGCCAGGGGAGTTAGGTAAACGCATTAAGTGTGGATGTGACTGCCTGTACTGGGGTCAGGATAGGTATGCCGAGGACAGGGTTGTCCTCGGCGCGGCCCAGAGGGCCGAAAAGTCCCTAGGCAGCTGCCTGGGGCAGCCATTGATCCTCGGCATGGGCCTTGGGCCAGTCTAGAGGTGGGCCGAAAATTCCAGGCCCTCGGGCCCCACAATAGCCCCTCAAAATCCTGCTGCACGTTCCCTTGAACGGGGAGGAGGGTTTTGACACCCACGGCCCTCATTCCCCCCAAGGCCTTCCGCTGGTTGGTTTTTCCCAAATAGTTAGCTCAGCGCTTCAATCCTCCGGCAAGTGATTAGCCTTTTATGGAAGATCCTGTTGCTGCTTTAAAGATAGTGGCAAGCTCCCCGTAGGCTTGGGTCCGAGGACCATGCGAGGCCTAGGTGCAGCTGCTGCCTTCAAGATAAGTGGCCAGCTCTCCGTAGGCTTGGGTCCGAGGACCATGCAAGACCTAGGCACAGGTGCTGCCTTCATAAGTAGTGGCTAGCTCTCCGTAGGCTTGGGTCCGAGGACCATGCAAGACCTAGGCACAGGTGCTGCCTTCAAGATAAGTGGCCAGCTCTCCGTAGGCTTGGGTCCGAGGACCATGCAAGACCTAGGCACAGGTGCTGCCTTCATAAGTAGTGGCTAGCTCTCCGTAGGCTTGGGTCCGCGGACCATGCAAGACCTAGGCACAGGTGCTGCCTTCATAAGTAGTGGCTAGCTCTCCGTAGGCTTGGGTCCGAGGAACATGCAAGACCTAGGCACAGGTGCTGCCTTCACAAGTAGTGGCTAGCTCTCCGTAGGCTTGGGTCCGCGGACCATGCAAGACCTAGGCACAGGTGCTGCCTTCATAAGTAGTGGCTAGCTCTCCGTAGGCTTGGGTCCGAGGACCATGCAAGACCTAGGCACAGGTGCTGCCTTCATAAGTAGTGGCTAGCTCTCCGTAGGCTTGGGTCCGAGGACCATGCAAGACCTAGGCACAGGTGCTGCCTTCACAAGTAGTGGCTAGCTCTCCGTAGGCTTGGGTCCGCGGACCATGCAAGACCTAGGCACAGGTGCTGCCTTCATAAGTAGTGGCTAGCTCTCCGTAGGCTTGGGTCCGAGGACCATGCAAGACCTAGGCACAGGTGCTGCCTTCATAAGTGGTGGCTAGCTCTCCGTAGGCTTGGGTCCGCGGACCATGCAAGACCTAGGCACAGGTGCTGCCTTCATAAGTAGTGGCTAGCTCTCCGTAGGCTTGGGTCCGAGGACCATGCAAGACCTAGGCACAGGTGCTGCCTTCATAAGTAGTGGCTAGCTCTCCGTAGGCTTGGGTCCGAGGACCATGCAAGACCTAGGCACAGGTGCTGCCTTCATAAGTAGTGGCTAGCTCTCCGTAGGCTTGGGTCCGAGGACCATGCAAGACCTAGGCACAGGTGCTGCCTTCATAAGTAGTGGCTAGCTCTCCGTAGGCTTGGGTCCGAGGACCATGCAAGACCTAGGCACAGGTGCTGCCTTCATAAGTAGTGGCTAGCTCTCCGTAGGCTTGGGTCCGAGGACCATGCAAGACCTAGGCACAGGTGCTGCCTTCATAAGTAGTGGCTAGCTCTCCGTAGGCTTGGGTCCGAGGACCATGCAAGACCTAGGCACAGGTGCTGCCTTCATAAGTAGTGGCTAGCTCTCCGTAGGCTTGGGTCCGAGGACCATGCAAGACCTAGGCACAGGTGCTGCCTTCATAAGTAGTGGCTAGCTCTCCGTAGGCTTGGGTCCGGGGACCATGCAAGACCTAGGCACAGGTGCTGCCTAACACTTGGTCTTCTGAAGTAATTAGTTTCCCCATAGGCCTGAGTCCGAGGACCATGCAGAGCCTTGGTTCTGTCTAACACTTGGTCTTCTGAAGTAATTGGTCTTCTGAAGTAATTAGTTTCCCCATAGGCCTGAGTCCGAGGACCATGCAGAGCCTTGGTTCTGTCTAACACTTGGTCTTCTGAAGTAATTAGTTTCCCCATCTTCTATCGGGGAAGCGTTTCTTGGCCGTTCGTGTTCTGCGCCTGACGCTTCGGTGCGCGAGACGCGCCTTCATTAATGGTCTCGTAAATCGACAGAAGTACAACGGTCTGCAGCCCCCTTGGAATTTGGTGGCTTCATTATTGCCCGCCGCCTCGGTAACTCACTCTTCGAATTCTGCGCGAATTGATTGCCACCAACTCTCCCCCTCTATATAAGGCTTTCTGGGGGGATGGTTTCTTCATACCCCATGAGCTTCCCAACTCGAACAGAAAGAAAACCACCTTTCCACTCCCCATGCCCCTTTAATAACCCCGTCGGGATTGTGACCGGAGTTAGGAGATATGGAGTTAAGGGCTGCCGTGGCCGCAGCCCCCACTGGGTTTCTGGTGCGGCTGAGCCTCGGCGTAACACCGGCAGTGTTGCACGCGGTGGCCAGGTGGGACATTGTTGGAGTACCTAACATCTTTCCCCGGAGCGCACCTTCGGTGGAGAAGATACGCGAACTTACGTCGTGTCTGGCGCCCGAGTGTTGCCGTCTCCAACGGCCGGCGCTCGGGAGGATTGGAGAGCATCAAGGGAACATCACGGGGGAGGACGTTCCGGTGCCCCTGCATCTGCTCCTCACTTTGTTCAAGCTTCCGCTTTGAAGCAAGCCAGCCTCAGCCCCCCTTCCCCGCTTTTATTGTCAAGCTCTCCCGTTCTGCTGATGCCAATAAAAGCACGGGTTGACACTTCCCTCTCCCCTAGCTAGTTGTAGGATCGGACCGCCTGAGCCTCCGATTGTAGGATTAGCTTGTAATAAAGCTTGTAAAACAAGCCTGCCTGAGCCTCTGATTGTATCTGTAACTCTTTTCTATGAAATGATAAAGAATCCTTTCCGTTTGATGTTGAGTTTTTTTTTTTTTTTTTTTTTTTTTTTTTTTTTTTTTTTTTTTTGCTGCAGAATTTTTTCTTTCTTCTTCTTTCTTTTGCACCGCCACCTTTTTGCATGGCATTTGCTTTGAAACGACCGCCGGTCAGCGCACTAACCCTTCCCACAGACGGCGCCAATTGTAGGGGCTCGTTTTGTCGTAGATCCCCCAGCAATAAATTTATTTAGAGAGTGGGACGTAGGGTTTGGCGCTAACAGGCTTGCCACCGGCTCGCCGGAGGCTTTCTTCTTTGAGGGGGTCTGGCCTCGTTCTTTTTGGCTTGGGGGTTGCTCCTCGGATGGCCGAGGAGCCCCTATTCTGAAGGGCTCCTTGCATTTATATACCCTCTTTGGCCAATCCTAGCCTTCCAACTGTCAGTCATCCAGACCACTGCTTAAGGACTTGTCCTATCAGCCACGTTTCCCACCGTACTGTGGATCGCGGCACCCAAGGTTCCGCCGTTCAGGAGTCCTCTCAACACTGAGATTGCCAGGGGAGTTAGGTAAACGCATTAAGTGTGGATGTGACTGCCTGTACTGGGGTCAGGATAGGTATGCCGAGGACAGGGTTGTCCTCGGCGCGGCCCAGAGGGCCGAAAAGTCCCTAGGCAGCTGCCTGGGGCAGCCATTGATCCTCGGCATGGGCCTTGGGCCAGTCTAGAGGTGGGCCGAAAATTCCAGGCCCTCGGGCCCCACAACAACTATTTACATTCAATATAAAGAATATAATCAAACTTATTCATAATTTAAATAAGAAATTAACACAAATTATAAATTAAGATATAAATTTAGAAAAAGAACAAAGAATAAACCTATTTGTTTTCTCAATCACTTTGAGAGATGAAAGAGTGAGTATGTAACTAAAACTTGAACCAATTATTGTAGAAGAGAATAAATAAGTACAAAAGTTTAATATTATGAATTGGGTTAAAACATATGTGAGAAGTTTTTATTAATTTTTTTGAAGTTAAAGAAAAATAGCTTAAACAAAACGAAAAAATAATAATGAAGAAAGAATGCATACCTGTCATGGGATTTAGGCATTCACGTATTGGAATAAACTTCACTTCAAAAAGGATATATATATATAAGTAGAGTTTCATTTGATATAGAATATAAATCCTATCGGAATTAAGATTTCTAATCAATTTGTTTGTTGCTATCTCATAAATCCCATAAAAAGTGGAATAAAAAAAGGTCATATGAATAGAAACAAAAAAGAAAAAAAAAAATTCTGGAAAAAGGGAAACTTTTCTTTTATAACCAAAAAAAAAAAAAAAAAAAAAACAAACAAACAAACAAACTTTTTTTTTTTTTTAAGAAGAACAAACATTTATTATATATAGATACTTTTTTTTTTTTTTTTTTTTGGAGAAGAAAGAGAAGGTGTTTACTTTAAACTCAAATACTTATTTCCTTATTTACAATTTTTTTTTTTTAACTTTATCCAAAAACATTTTTGGTAAATCGGTATGAACAATAATTATCTAAAAAAAAAAAGTCACATGTGAAGAGGTAGATTTTTCTGTTGAATATGTTGCTTTTTTTTTTTACATTTTTTTTTTTTTTACACAAAGTAATATAATTTAAATTTAAAAAAAGGAATATTAGATGATAATTGTTGCTGTTTTTTTTTTTTTTTACATGTACTATGTTGTTGTTGTTGTTGTTCTTTTTTTCTTTTTTTCTTTTTTTTTACACATAGTAATATAATTTAAATAAAAAAGGATTAGATGAAGAGTTTGAATTGTAATCAAATTAAAAAAAATTATCAACTTATAAATTAAATAATAAAAGGATTAGATGAAGAGTTTAGATTGTAATCAAATTAAGATTTTTATCAATTTAGAAATTATAGGAGGAGAAGATAAGTACAAAAAAAAAAAAATATATATATATATATATAGTATTTATTTTTAAAAATTTCTAAAAAAATTTCTGCAAAAAGGATTAGATGAAGAGTTTGGATTGTAATTAAATTAAGATTTTTATCAATTTAGAAATTATAGGAAAAGAAGATAAGTACAAAAAAATTTATATTTATTTTTTTAAAATTTTAAAAAAAAATTCTGCAATATGGTATAGCCACTTAGCGCAACCACAACTTCTAAACTCAACTTTTATTATATAGTATATAATTGATTGATTGATTTGATCCATTCTATATTGTTACAACAAATTAGATCAATTCACTGTTCATTTTCGGCTTAAAAAAAGTGCTTAGTTCCGTCCATTTGGGCTGGGCTTTAAAGCTCAGAGAAGTCAGTCAGGCAAAAACCTTCAGCCCTCAACAACTAATATACATTTGATCCATTCTATATTGTAACAGCAAATCACGATCAATTCACCAGTTATCTTTCACTTATTAAACATCACAAATTCACCTTTTTGTTTTGTTTTGTAGAACTTGTTCTCTTTTTCGTTGATTATTTCAAATCAATTATCTAATACATTCTTCAAAATAAAAATAAAGAAGTTTTTAAGTGAAGTGAAGCACTTATATATATGTACAGTCCTTGGACTTGCTGGCATATGTAATGTGACAGCAGGCCTTATAATGGGTTCTGGAAAATTAGATATCTTAATTTAGTTGCCTTCTTGCAGTTGCAGGCACACTAATACTACTAATTCTGGTACAGTCTTAACTGGCCAAAGACTCTTTCTTTCTTTGATTTTCTATTTTAATTGAGTCTTTCTTTGATTTTCTATTTTAATTGGGTCTTTCTTTGATTTTCTATTTTAATTGTGTCTTAATTTACACTATACTCTCTCTGCCCCCACCTTATATATATATGAAGCTATATGCATAAGTCTTTCACAACCAAAATCTCAATTGCTTTTATCTCCCTAATCCTATACAACTCCTTCTTCCTTTGATTCAAAGCTTCCAGATGGCTTCCCCCATTCTCTTCTTCGGACTTCTAGCTTTTGTTTTCCTTGGTGCATTGGCATCTGATCCTAGCTCTCTCCAAGATTTCTGTGTTGCAGATACAAAGAGTCCAGGTACAATATGAGCCTTAAACATGTATATTTCTACTGAAAATTTCACCCTATAGGGTTAATGTTAAAACCATAGCAGTAGCTCCATAAATATTTGTTCAAACTCTTTTTCACCCGCTCGCACCACAATATTCACAATTGTACACATAATGTATGCATTTTTAAAAAAGCAATGACAGTGACACACTACTTATTATACACTCACCGTACACACACTACCACATGAATTGAAATCGTAATTTTAAAACATAATTTTCAAAATAAAGTGTGTATGTAGAAAGTTGTGCGAGAAAAATCATTAACTTTTAATAGTATGGCTTTCATGTTTCTTATTTACAAAGTGGTGGTTGGTGGCAGTGCTCCTAAATGGTTTGGCTTGCAAGGATCCTACGTCGGTTGAAGCCAATGATTTTTCAAGCAGTGGACTTCATATAGCAGGCAACACATCAAGCCCTGGCGGGTTAAGCGTGACCGCTCCACAAATACCAGGACTTAACACTCTTGGACTTTCCCTCTTCCGTTTTGACTATGCACCATGGGGTGTCAACCCTCCCCACATTCACCATCGTGCCACCGAAATCTTAACTGTCTTGGAAGGTAGCCTTGAAGTTGGGTTTGTCACATCTACTAACCGTCTTATCACAAAGGTGCTACAGAAGGGTGATGTGTTCGTATTCCCACTTGGTCTCATCCACTATCAAAGAAATGTTGGTAAAAAAAGTGCCAGCGCCATTGCTGCTGCAAGCAGTCAAAACCCTGGTTTTATCCCAATTGCCGGTGCAGTGTTTGGGTCCAAGCCTCAAATTCCTAGTGACGTTTTAGTTAAGGCCTTCCAGGTGGATAAAAATGTTGTCAACTACATCCGGTCTAAGTTCTAGACAAGCTATGATTATTTTATTCCATTAATTAATAAAGAACCTACTCCTCTCCACATTCTGTTCAGAGTGTGTCAATTTGTTATTTTATTTAATAAAATATAATTTTTATGAATTTTCCTCTTTTCTTTTTTTTTCTTTTTTTTTATAGAAGATTTATGTACTTTCCTTTATTCGTCTTCCATTCCATCTAGAATCCTTTGCTTCAAATTATGAACCACGTTCAACAGCATTTTTTTTTTTTTTTTTCATTTTTATATAATTTCCTTAAAACATTTTATTTTCACACCACAATAATTATCAAATCTGAAAGCAATAATTATGAAAATAATAAAAGTCGCATGAAGAACTTCTTCAAATGAAGAAATTGTTACGGTAGCTGGTTCGAATACAAGGTACAGGCCTACAATTATTCGCACATATAAGAAGAGGAAATAATAGAAGACATCCCAACCTATGGCCTTATGGATGGAGCCTACTAGTAATTGGGCATGAAGATTAAGCAAACCTAAACATTTAATAATTAAGGGTTCTTAATGCATTTCGTTGTCTGCTATTTAAGCACATTTTTCTGATTATTGTAAAACAATTTTGTCTATTTTGATCATAAGATTAAATGTGTATTTCTCTTACACTGGTGCCGACTATAGTTTTGCTTAGTGCTAACTCCAAGCAACCCTTAAGTGCTTACTCCTAAGATTTATCCTTTGTTTTGCAATTGTTTAATTTTCCCATTGATATTGTGTTGTTGTCCTACATTAGTAATCTACTTACAAAACCTTTGTAACTAGACATCTTTGTATCCTCAACAAATGACCAGCATAAAATAAGCCTTAAATACATAAGATGGTATTCAAAACACATGAAATTAAGAAAATTGGCATCAACTCACAATACTACTTCCCCTTTTAAAACGAAATGACAAAGAAGATGATGTCTTTAAGCTCCTACTCTTAAGCAAACAAATTTACGACTCCCCCTTAGTATTGACCCTCTCTATGCTTTCTTTTCTATGGGAAAAATCTTTTTGATTTCAAAATAAACTTTTATAAAACTATTTTTAGGAAAATTTTTGGAAATAAGAAAATAAAGCAATGAGAGTTCACAATGAATGGCAAATAATATTCTCTCTTTCACTGTATGCATATTGAAGCTCATGTGACTCAAGTAGATATGCATGGAGACACATCCAATTATATTTATTTACGACTATGCAAATTAATTTTATTATTATAAATCTGTCTCTTTTTTATTTTCTTTAATAGAATATGATTAAATTCTATAAGGATCCTAAGCTAAAAATCGTTACATACCATCTCATAACATTATGCCACATTTGAAATTTTCAAAGAAAAGCATTGGGAATTTGGGTTTAATACACAAAATCATAGTCCCAATTACCATATTGATCAACCAATATAATAAAAATATTAAATAAAGAAAAAAAAAAGTTGAGAAGCCCAAAAGATTTTGTTGGAGACTGGGTCAAACTACTAAAGTTGTCGAGATACAATTAATCCCCTGGTTAGTTATTTAGGGTCTAAATCTAGAATTTTCAATTTCTTTTTTTAGAGAGAGAGAGGTAAAGTTTAGAGAAAGTTCAATTAGAATTTAAAATTAGAATTCAATTTTGCGTTATATGTCTAAATTTATGTGGGGATCACACTATAATTATCCACTTGAGTTTGTGTCATTTGTCCACTTAAGTTTTCTAATCTTTGTGTCAAGTGAGTTAATAAGTGCAAAATACCAAGAATCTAATATGAATGAACTATAAAATATTTTTAAAAAATTAATCACATATACTCAATAAAAATAACCATAGAACAAAGATCACCACTCCTTCTATCTTATTTAAAATTATTAAAAAAAAATTATCATATGTAGTATTAAATTTAGATAAGAATTTTAATATGTGACTAATTACGTTTATTTTTAAAAAAATTGACTAATTATTATATTTTTATGATAAAAATTGTGCTTAATTTTAAATGCATATATATATATATATATATATATGCATGTGTTACATGCTATTTTTTTTAATAATTTGACTAATTATTTATATTTTTATAATAAAAATTGTGTTTAATTTTAAATTCATTCATGCATTTGCATGGGTTACATGTTAGTTTATATATATTAATAGATAAAGCTGAAATAAAATCCAATTAGGTTCTAATTTGGTTCCAATTGTTGTCTAATTTTACGCCACGTGTCTTCTTTTTTTTTTTTAATTTCTGCTCTAGGTGAGCTAATGAGGTACAAAAGATGAATGGTCTAATATAAATAAATCATCAAAAACTCGATAAACAAAAAAAAAAAAAAAAAGAGTAAACTCATGCGTATATCCAAAAGAAATTAAAATTAAAAAAAAAATAAGAGAGAGAGAGAGAGAGAGAGAGAATAATTTGAATCCATATATGTGTGTAATTGTAATTTTTTTTTTAATTGTATCGTGCATATGCACCGAGTATACACTAGTCTATATATATAATAATAGGTGAAACTAAATGAAACTCAAATTATAATTCTAAATTAGAATTCCAATTTTGCGCCATATGTCCTGAATTATTTATTCTAAAAGAGTATTATTTCGTAATTTTAGAATCAAATGTGAGACCACATCATAAATATTCATCCAAGTAAATTATTAAATACAAAAACCAAAGAGTATAAAATAAATGAATCATAAAAAATTTTAAAAAAAAAGTTCTTTACTATAATAAAAAAATTAAAAAAATATCGACAATTTACATTTTATACCTAATAATATCCATACAAATTTTTTAAAGAGTTAATAAAATATAAAAATGACTATCAATAGTATTTAAATTATATATATATATATATATATATATATGAATTATATTATCCATCTTATTGTATATCTTTAAGCATATCCATGCATATGCATGGGGCTACGAGCTAATCTATATATATAATAATAGGTAAAACTGAGAGAAAATCTTATTAGATTTTAAATTGGAATTCAATTAGAGTCTAATTTTGCGCCACGTGTCCCATATAAACTAAGTTTTTAATTTTTGTGCGAAGTGAGTTAATTCAATGTAAAAATTGGGTTTCAATTACAGTTTAATTTTGCAACATGTGTCCCATCTAATCTAAGTTTTTTAATTTTTGTACCAAATGAGTTAATTTAATGTAAAAAACAAAGAGTCCAATATAAGTAAATCATAAAAAAACATAATTTTTGAATGATTTTATATTTATAAGTCTTTTTTTTTTTGTAGAACTAAAAACAATTCAAGTTTATAAGTCATTTATATATATATATATATATTAATAAGTAAAACTGAGAGAAAATCCAAGTAGATTTTAAATTGGAATTCAATTAGAGTCAAATTTTGCACCACGTGTCTCATCTAATCAAAAAATTTAAAATTTTGAACTAAATTAGTTAGTTCAGTGTAAAACTTGGATTTCAATTAGAGTTTAATTTTACGACACATGTTCTATCTAATCAAAGTTTTTTTTTTAATTTTTGTGCCAAATGAGTTAATTTAGAGTAAAAAACGACAAGTCTAATATAAATAAATCATAAAAAACATAATCATATATCTAATACTATATATAAATTTAGAGGAAGTGAGAGTTTGAATGATTTTATATTTATGAGCCTTTTTTTTTAACTAAAAACAATTCATTTGGCACAAAAATTATATATATATATTAATAGATAAAATTTAGAGAAAATCCAATCATATTTTACAATTGAAGTCCAATTTTGCGTCATGTGTATTAAACTATTTATTTTTAGTGAGAGTTTTATTTCTTAATTTTGGAATCAAATGTGGGACTATATCATAAATATCCATTCAAGTAAGTTATTGTGTACAAAAACCAAAAAGTTTTGAATTAATGAACATAAAAATATTTAAAAAATGGACAATTTATATTTTCTACCTAATAACATTCTTACAAGACTTTTTAAAGAGTTTAAAAAATATATAAGAATGACTATCAATAATAATTAAATTATATATGTAAGATTATTATACTATGCATCTTAATGTGTATTTTTTAAATATATCCATGCATATGCATGGAGTTAGAAGTTAGTATATATTAATAGGTAAAACTTAGAATAAAATCCAATTAGATTTTAATTGGATTTTCAATTTTGCGCCACATGTCTCATTTACTTTTTAATTTTTTGCCAAGTGAATTATTGAATATAAAAATCAAAAAGTCCAAATTCAATTTAGAACCTAATTGGATTTAGACTCCTCAATTTTAAATTGGATTTGGACTCTTCGATTTTTAAAATCGAAGAGTCCAAATCCAATTAGATTCTAAATTGGATTTCCATTGGAGTCTAATTTTCTGCTATGTGTCCATCTAAATTTTTATTTTTGTAGCAAGTGAATTATTGAGTACAAAAACCAAAGAATCTAAATCCAATTAAATTCTAAATCATATATATAATGAGAAATCATTACATATTTTAAAAATGTATAGTTTGAAAAAATGTAAGCTAATAACATATATAATTTGAACCTCTTCTAAAAAAAAGTATAATTTAAACCATATAATTGTAATTGTTTTTAATTTTATCCATGCATATGCATGGGGCTAAACATTAGTATATATTAAAGTAGAACATCCAAATATTACAATGATTGCACAATAAGCTGTCAATATCATTGGTTCAAAGTTTCAAAAAAAAAAAAAATATATATATATATATATATATATCATTGGTTCAATACCTATTTAATGCTTTAAGACTTAGTAGGGTGTTGTGAAATTTTAAAGTACTCGCAAGTATACGAACTGTACCGAAGTATAGTTTGACAAGAATGAGGTCGAACCCACATGGACTTAAATGTACGTAGAAAAATTAATCAAATCTTAACCAAATTAATCCTAATATAGTTTAATCAAAATTGGTTGTTTGAAATTAAATATACTAAGCAAATAATCAAACTAAGCAAAGATGTAATATAAAGTAGTAAAGAGATGTAAACAATCTAGAGAAAGGAATTAAGGTTTTGGAATCCGGCTTGTTAATTCATATCAGCATATATTTACGATCATTAATTTTTCCTAACCACTACATGATAATCTAAAAATCAGTCTTGCTACAATGGAGAATATTATCATTAAAACTTCTATTTAAATATCTAAAGCATGCTCTTCTTCACTTTCTAAGATTAAAATCAAATCATCAATTGTATCCGCAGCCAAACAAATCACAAGAGATATCCAATTTTGAAATGAAGAAATAAAAATGTTAGGAATCCAATTGTAGATAAGTGTTGGCACGAGTGTATGTGATGCTGATGGCTAATGCATGTGGTGCTGATGGCCAATGCATGTGGGGCTGCATGAGGGGGTGCTACAGAGGATGCCTAGGCTAATGATGTGAAGGGCAAGAGTTGCTGATACAGCATGCGTGCATAGCTGATTATGGGAGGGCTTCCAATGTTGTTATGCATATCTATATTATAGCTAGTGACACGTGTAAGGAGGTTGTGGGTGTGTGTTAGCTGATGAAAGAGTTAGTTAGATTGATGAGTTGTCATGGTAGTTACACAGTTACGGTTGGGAAGGGCTATAGGTATATACTTGGATAACAGATTATAAAGGGCATTGAACCATTTTGTGAATTAAATACTTCCTTTCTCTGCTCTTCTTCTCTATCTCTAATCTCTATCTTTCTATCTATGCTTTTGGACGCCTAGTTGTCCTTGAATTCAACTACCCAAATACTCTATTCTTAACAAAAAAAAACCAAGCATTCAATTAATTAAGATAAATCCTAAATCATGAGAAAAACATGATTGAACTCATATCTAGAATCCTATCTTAGTCAATTGATATGAAGCAAAAACAATTTAAATCATTAAAGAACAACTATTGTGGGAAAAATCAAATCACATAAATATTATTGATAATCCTTAATAATGTTTTATCCTCAACCCTAATTATAAATTTAGCTACTCATGGTAATTGAAATAAAACACAAGAATAAAATACTAAACATTAAACTAGACAAATAAAATAGACAAAGAAATAGTCACAATGCTATCATGGAGAAAAGTTACAGAAAAGCCATATGCGTCACTACCTCTTGCTCCAATTTTTTGTTTTGCATCCCAGCCCTAACACTAGCCTCCTCTGAATTTTTCCCTTAAGAGCCTTTAAATAGATTAAGAAATCCTATTACAAGTTGAATTCCCGTTTGGAGAAAATCGTAAATTTTTAGGCTTCACTTAACCGACAATTTTGACCCATTTAACATCAGAATTTGGACTTTTGGTAAACACAAAGTTGTAGCCCTTTAAGTTAACTTTCCAACCCAACTTGAATCATTTCGATTGGACATCTGAGCCCAAAGTTATGCCAAACATACTAACTAATGGGCAGGCTGGAATCCTAATCCGAATTGGACTTGGATTTGGTGCAAATTTCCTTTGAATCCTTGCTCCAATTGGATTTAAATTTAATTGGGTTGGCTTTCTTTAACTTCATCATGGCCCCTGTAAAAGTAAAGTCTATTAGCTACATAGAAGCCACATGTGACACTACCTCTTGCTCCAATTTTTTGTTTTGCATCCCAGCCCTAACACTAGCCTCCTCTAAATTTTTCCCTAAAGAGTCTTTAAATAAATTAAGAAATCCTATTACAAGTTGAATTCCCGTTTGGAGAAAATCGTAAATTTTTAGGCTTCACTTAATCGACGATTTTGGCCTATTTAACATCAGAATTTGGATTTTTGGTAAACCACAAAGTTGTAGCCTTTTAAGTTAACTTTCCAGCCCAACTTGAATCATCTCAATTGGACATCTGAGCCCAAAGTAATGCCAAACATACTAACGGATGGACAAGCTGGAATCCTAATCCGAATTGGACTTGGATTTGGTGCAAATTTCCTTTAATTCCTTACTCCAATTGGATTTAAATTTAATTGGGTTGGCCTTCTTTAACTTCATCATGGCCAAGTAAAGTCTATTAGCTTTCTTCTTTGCACAAATCCACTTATTTAATTTCATTCTCCTACAAAAAACAAATTCACGTAATAAAATTCAATTAAGCACAAAATTGATTATTCAGCATTATTCCAAAATCAAATATAAAATACATGAATTTACTCAAAATAAATATGATAATACTTTCTAATAATGATATAAATGTGCAAAATTAAGCTATTATCAATGCATGTCATAGGATATGGAATTAAAATGTCTTAGAGAAATCATATCAAAAAGAAAAACGACATTTTTGAACGTAGTTCTTAATTTTAATTAGCATGAGATGGAAAGCCAAACACTTCCTTCATTGCAATTAGAGATTTCGTATATACAGTCTTAAACTTTTCCTAACATGAACATGGTTGAACTGCTAGGATAGAAAGGCTCAAAACACAAAAAGAGAGAGAGAGGGAGAGAGAGATTTGGAATGTTACTTGGACGATGGGATGTCTTCTAGCTAGATGGATAAAGGGTTTATGCTAAGTGTCTGAATGATCTTCAGTGTAATCTTCTCCTGATTTTACAGTGGGGATTGGCATGAATGTAGGAAGCCTACTTTGAGATTGCGTGGATAGTTGGGCAATTAATATGTTGTTTTTAGAGAAAAATGGAAAGTAAATTTAGTTGTATGATATGGATAAGGGTAATGTTATTGCACACGCTATGTGCAATTGCATGCTGCCCAAAACACAACTGAAAATGTGACCTAAAGTCACGTTTTCTGTTGTTTTGGGCAACGAGTATTTGCACACAACGTATACAACTGGTTTTTTTCTATGGAATTGAATACACCCGTCCTAGACTCGAGGGCCCCCAACATGGCACTTAGTTAAAATGCAAGGGCAGTGTTAATTACACACACATCTATACACACATGTAAAAAACAACTGAAATCATTCATTGGAGAAATAATTTCAAATTAGAAATCGCATCTTCAAAGCACAATATTAGTTGTTTTTTGCGTGTGTCGGCAACAGGAGTTATTAAAATTGAAATGGCACATCAGCAAAGAGAACTCCATACATCTCTTAATCATCTAGGCGTTAGTGGCGATTGATGGGCTGGTGTTGTTTTAGGTAGTAGTGGGCCAACAGATCCCTCATTTTGTTCACCCATTTCTCCGTCCAAACAGGCCTCATTTCATCTGTTCATTTTCGGCTTAAATAAAGTGCCTAGTTTCGTCCATTTGGGCTGGGCTTTAAAGCTCAGAGAAGTCAGTCAGGCAAAAACCTTCAGCCCTCAACAACTAATATACATTTGATCCATTCTATATTGTAACAACAAATTACGATCAATTCACCAGTCATCTTTCACTTATTAAACATCATAAATTCACCTTTTTGTTTTGTTTTGTAGAACTTGTTCTCTTTTTCGTTGATTATTTCAAATCAATTATGTAATACATTCTTCAAAATAAAAATAAAGAAGTTTTAAGTGAAGTGAAGCACTTATATATGTGTACCGTCCTTGTAACTTGGACTTAGTGCCATATGTAATGTGACAGCCGACCCTATAATGAGTTTTGGAACATTAGATATCTTAAGGCACACTGTAATACTACCAATTCTCGTACAGTCTAACTGTCCAAAGACTCTTTCTTTCTTTGATTTTCTTTTTTAATTGTCTTTACACTATACTCTCTCTGCCCCCACCTTATATATATAGGAAGCTACATACATAAGTCTTTCACAACCAAAATCTCAATCACTTTTTATCATCCTATTCCTACATAACTCCTTCCTTTGATTCAAAGCTTCCTATTCTCACAATTTGCAGATGGCCTCCCCCATTCTCTTCTTCGGACTTCTAGCTTTCATTTTCATTGCTGCATTGGCATCTGATCCCAGCCCTCTCCAAGATTTCTGTGTAGCAGATACAAACAGTCAAGGTACAAAATGAGCCTTAAACATGTATACTTCTACTCCCTATAGGCTTAATGTTAAAACCATAAGTAGTAACTCCGTAAATATTTGTTCAAACTCTTTTTCACCCGCTCAAATCACAACATTCACAATTGTACAAACAATGTATGCGTTTTTAAAAATGTAATGACAGTGACATGCTACTTATTATACACTCACCATATACACACAATCACATGAATTGAAATCGTGTTTTTAAAACATAATTTCAAAATAAAGTGTGTATGTAGTGTGCAATAATAAGTAGTATTTAATAAGATTTTCTAATTTAAAAGATTAAAACATGGAAAAGGAATATATACAACCGTGTGAAATAAGTTGTGAGAAAGTTGTGCGAGAAAAATCATTAACTTTTAATAGTATGGCTTTCATGTTTCTTATTTGCAATGTGGTGGTTGGTGGCAGTGCTCCTAAATGGTTTGGCTTGCAAGGATCCTACGTTGGTTGAAGCTAATGATTTTTCAAGCAGTGGACTTCATGTAGCAGGCAACACATCAAGCCCTACCGGGTTAAGCGTGGCCGCTCCACAAATACCAGGACTTAACACTCTTGGAATTTCCCTCTTCCGTTTTGACTATGCACCATGGGGTGTCAACCCTCCCCACATTCACCATCGTGCCACCGAAATCTTGACTGTCTTGGAAGGTAGCCTTGAAGTTGGGTTTGTCACGTCTACTAACCGTCTTATCACAAAGGTGCTACAGAAGGGTGATGTGTTCGTATTCCCACTTGGTCTCATCCACTATCAAAGAAATGTTGGTAAAAAAAGTGCCACCGCCATTGCTGCTGCAAGCAGTCAAAACCCTGGTTTTATCCCAATTGCCGGTGCAGTGTTTGGGTCCAAGCCTGAAATTCCTAGTGACGTTTTAGTTAAGGCCTTCCAGGTGGATGACAATGTTGTCAACTATATCCGGTCTAAGTTCTAGACAAGCAATGATTATTTTATTCCATTAATTATGATGAAGAACTTACTCCTCTCCACATTCTGTTCGAGTGTGTCAATTTGTTATTTTATAACCTCATTGGAAGTTTGGGTGCATTGTTTTGTTGGAGACTGGGTCAAACTACTAAAGTTGTCGAGATACAATTAATCCCCTGGTTAGTTATTTAGGGTCAAAATCTAGAATTTTCAATTTTTTTTTTTTAGAGAGAGAGAGAGAGAGAGTTCAATTAGAATTTAATTTTGCGTCATATGTCTAAATTTATACAGGAACCACACCATAATTATCCACTTGAGTTTGTGTCATTTGTTAAGTTTTTTAATCTTTGTGTCAAGTAAGTTAATAAATACAAAATACTAAGAATCTAATATTAATGAACTATAAAATATTTTAAAAAAATCAATCACATAAACTCAATAAAAATAACCATAGAACAAAGATCACCACTCCTTCTATCTTATTTAAAATTATTTAAAAAAAAAAATTTATCATATGTAATATTAAATTTAGATAAGAATTTTAATATGTGACTAATTACGTTTACTTTTAAAAAAATTGACTAATTATTGTATTTTTATGATAAAAATTATGTTTAATTTTAAATGCATATATATATATATGCATGTGTTACATGCTATTTTTTTAATAATTTGACTAATTATTTATATTTTTATAATAAAAATTGTGTTTAATTTTAAATTCATCCATGCATTTGCATGGGTTACATGCTAGTTTATATATATTAATAGATAAAGCTAAGAGAAAATTCAATTAGGTTTTAAATTAAAGAGTTAATAAAATATAAAAATGACTATCAATAGTATTTAAATTATATATATATGAATTATATTATCCATCTTATTGTAGATCTTTAAGTATATTCATACATATGCATGGGGCTACGAACTAGTCTATATATATAATAATAGGTAAAACTGAGAGAAAATTCAATTAGATTTCAAATTGGAATTCAATTAGAGTCTAATTTTGCGTCATGTGTCTCATTTAATCTAAGTTTTCAAAATTTTATGTCAAGTGAGTTAATTCAATGTAAAAATTGGATTTCAATTAGAGTTTAAATTTGCAACATGTGTCCCATCTAATCTAAGTTTTTTAATTTTTATATTAAATGAGTTAATTTAGTGTAAAAAACAAGGAGTCCAATATAAGTAAACCATAAAAAAAATAAAATAAAATAAAATAAAAAATAAAAAACATAATTTTTGAATGATTTTATATTTATGAGCTTTTTTTTTTTTTTTTGTAGAACTAAAAACAATTTAAGTTTATAAGTCATCTATATATATATATATATATATTAATAAGTAAAGTTGAGAGAAAATCCAATTAGATTTTAAATTGGAATTCAATTAGAGTCTAATTTTGCATCACGTGTCCCATCTAATCAAAAATTTTAAATTTTTGAACCAAGTTAGTTAGTTCAGTGTAAAACTTAGATTTCAATTAGAGTTTAATTTTACGGCGTGTATTCTATCTAATTGAAATTTTTTAATTTTTATGCCAAATGTGTTAATTTAGAGTAGAAAACGAGGAGTTCAATATAAATAAATCATAAGAAACATAATTATATATCTAACACTCTATATATTTGCTGGTTATCTAACAATATATATAAAATTAGAGGAAGAGAGAGTTTGAATGATTGTATATGTGGGGGAGAAAAGCCCAACCCAACTTATTGGGCCCAAGGCCCTATCCGAGGACCACTGTTAGTCCGAGGAGACCAGGACGCAGTCAGAGGCCCATGTGAAGGGAAAATGTCCGCAGATGAGTACGTGCACTGTCCGAGGAGTCGTTCATATGTCTGAGGAGACCGATACCCTCGGACCCGACGGGGTTTTTGCCCGGCACGAGTCAAGCGATCTGTTTGACAAGTGTCAAGGGAGAAAAGGGACCTCGGACACACAAGAAGGTGACTGGAACAGAGAAATATCAAGGAGACAGACTTCAACCACCGCATTTAATGCACTGCACCTACCCTTCTGGCCGCATTTATGTGGAGAAGACCCCTGAACAGTGCATCCTCAGCTACCGCCACTCAGACAGGGCTAAAAGGGGGAGTGTGATGGGACATGCACTCAAGTGGGCGCCCAGATGATGAACAAGTGGACGGTGGAGATGTAGGAAGACAGTACTATATAAGAGAGAAAGAGGTCCCTGATAGGGGGATCGAAAAATTGAGAGAGAAAAAAGAGCATATAATCTTACTGTAGCTCCAACATTCGTAACTTAAGTTTATCAATGAAAATCGCCTCCTCGGACGAGACATTCATCACTGTCCGAGCACATTTTTATTCAAATCTCCCCATCTTCTATGCCGTTTAATACTGTTATTTTTCATTATTAGCCTAGCTCTTTCACCCACTCTCTACAAATTTATTGTTTTGGGTTCAGTGGGCTCCAAACCCATACCTCCTTGGGCTGGGCTGCAGAATCTGACCCTACAATTGGCGCCGTCTGTGGGGAGAGCTTGTGCAAGAGTGAAAACAACAGTTGATAATGGCAGAACAAGGTGAACAACAAGCAGAATCCAGGGCATCCCAACACGTGGACCGTTTTGGCAACTTGGAGAGGAGACAAAACCGGGAGGGCAGTGTACACACTGTGCGCCTTAGCCAGAGCCAATCACAAAGCGGAAGTCACATGTCCCATGCAGAGAAGAACCGTGACTTGCAACTGGAAGTGGAAAAACTAAAGAGAGAGTTGCGACACGCGAAGAGGAGGCGGGCTTCTTCGTACTCTGAAGATGATCTTGATGACGAGCAGGACATCTCTTATCAACGCAAGTCCAAAACACCAGCTAGTGAGTCCTACACCTATGTGGAGGAGTCCCATCGTAAAAGGGAGCGTAGGAGCCCATCACGCGAGAACGTGGAGAACGATGCCATGAACAGGGCTCTGAACCAGATATCTAGATCACCCTTTACGCGCAGGATAGAGGAGGCCAGACTCCCTCGGCGTTTTAATCAGCCAACGTTCACCGTCTACAACGGTAAAACTGACCCCGTCGAGCACGTGAGCCATTTTAACCAGAGGATGGCTGTCTACTCCAGGGATGAAGCTCTGATGTGCAAGGTTTTCCCTTCCAGTCTTGGGCCCGTTGCTATGAGATGGTTTGATGGTTTGAAGGCGGGCTCCATCAACTCCTTCAAAGAGCTCACTCAGGCGTTCGGCTCCCGTTTTGTTACGTGCCGAAGAGTGGCCAGGCCTCTCTCTTCCCTGCTATCCTTGTCCATGCAGGAAGGCGAGTCCTTGAAGGCATATTCAGACAGATATTGGGAGATGTTCAATGAGGTGGAGGGCAACAACGATGCAATGGCTCTCAGCACGTTCAAGCTCGGCCTCCCTACTGACCACGGTTTGAGGGGATCCCTATCTGGCAAACCAGTCACAAACGTGCGTCAACTGATGGACCGCATAGAGAAGTATAAGAGGGTTGAAGAAGATCAGCAGCAGGGCAAGGGAAAAGATAAGATTATCCCTCAGGAGAGGAGAGATTCGCGGTCGGACCGGTACAATTACAATAAACCGCGGAGGGATTTTGCCGGGCAATCAGGATCGATGAATCCTCAATCGGTCAACACCGTGTTCAAAGAGCCAGTGCATCAGGTCTTGGAGAAGATTAAGAATGAATCGTTCTTCAGGTGGCCGAACAAGATGGTAGGAAACCCCGAGAGACGCAACCACAATCTCTACTGCCAGTACCATCAAGACCATGGGCATACAACGGAAGATTGTAGGAGTCTGTGGGATCACCTAGACCAGTTGGTCCGCGATGGTAAGCTGAAACATCTTCTGCACCCCTCCAGCGGCCGAGCGCCGACAGGCTCAGGGCCACGCAGGGACGATCCCTCAAAGCCACCGCTTGGGACTATAAACGTCGTCTTCGCTGCGCCGGGGAGAACAGGGTCCTGGCCTTTGAAAGTCATGTCAGTAGGCCGACCACAAGCAGGGGAGTCGAGCCGAGGACCGAAGAGAGCTAGGTCTGATGCCCCGCTGGTTATGGGATTCTCGGACGAGGACATGATCGGCACCATCCAACCCCATGATGATGCATTAGTCATCACCCTCAGAATAGGAGGGTACGATGTAAAGAGGGTAATGGTGGACCAGGGCAGTGCCGTGGAGATAATGTACCCGGACCTCTACAAGGGGCTAGGCCTAAAACCCCAGGACCTGACGCCATACGATTCCCCCCTATTCACCTTTAAAGGAAGGCCTGTCATCCCGAAAGGCCGGATCCGCTTGCCTGTGCAGTCAGGCTCCGAGGTGGTGGAGCTGGATTTTATCGTCGTAGACGCATACTCGCCCTACACGGCACTCGTAGGCAGACCTTGGATTCACGCACTTGGGGCTGTCCCCTCCACATTGCACCAGAAGGTCAAATATCCATCAGGGGGACAGATACATGAAATCCTAGGGGACCAGTCTGTTGCCAGACAGTGCTTGGTAGCCGCCATTCAGCATAAGGCCCCAGCCGAGTCCTCGGACGTGGCTGGGAGGGATTTATAGCAACTACAGTCTCGGGGAGTGCCTTCTGAAGAGTCGGATGAAAGCACTCGGTGTGAGGATCTGACGAAGGTGATCATTGGAGATGATCCTGACAAGTTCTTTCAAGTCGGATCTCAGCTGCCTCTTCAAGAGAAGGAGGAGCTGATAGAGTTCCTCAAGCAAAATCTCGACGTGTTTGCCTGGAGTGCTTACGAGGCCCCAGGGGTGGACCCGGAGTTCATATGCCACCATTTAAAGGTGAATCCACTGGTCACCCCCAAGCAGCAACCTATTCGACGCCCATCCAAGGAGCATGCCGACGCAGTGAGAGAAGAGGTGGCAAAACTCAAAGCAGCTGGGGCTATCAAAGAGGTTTTTTATCCCGAATGGCTAGCGAATACCGTTGTGGTGAAGAAGAAGAGTGGGAAGTGGCGAGTATGCGTTGACTTCACGGACCTGAATAGGGCATGCCCCAAAGACCCGTTCCCTATGCCGAAAATCGATCAGTTGGTCGATGCCACTGTCGGCCACCCTCGGATGAGCTTCCTGGACGCCTTCCAAGGCTACCACCAGATACCATTAGCCCTGGAGGACCAGAAGAAAACTGCTTTTGTCACCCCTATTGGCAACTACCACTATAAAGTGATGCCGTTCGGCCTGAAGAACGCGGGAGCTACCTACCAGAGGATGATGACAAGGATGTTCGAGCCACAGCTGGGCAAGAACATTGAGATTTACATAGATGACATGGTGGTGAAGAGCAAAATTATAGCCGAGCATGTGAAAGACCTCGAAAGTACTTTTGAGGTTCTACGGAAATACAAGTTACGACTGAATGCCTCTAAGTGTTCATTTGGGGTAGGGTCCGGCAAGTTCTTGGGATACATGGTCACCCACAGAGGAATTGAAGTCAACACCGACCAGATAAAGGCCATCAACGACCTCCGAGCTCCTCGGAATCCCAAGGAGGTTCAAAAACTGACCGGAATGACTGCTGCCCTCAATCGGTTCATCTCTAGATCAGCAGACAGGTGTCGGCCCTTTTTCTCTTTGCTCAACAAGTGGAAGGGATTCGAATGGACTGAGGAATGTGCTTTGGCGTTCCAGCAGCTCAAGGATTATCTCTCTCGGCCACCAATCATGTCCAGCCCTGAGCCAGACGAGGTACTGTTCGCCTACATCGCTGTAGCTCCATATGCGGTGAGCCTGGTGTTGATACGGTCAGACTCTGGTATACAAAGGCCCGTCTATTACGTAAGCAAGTCGCTGCATGAGGCTGAGATTCGTTACTTGCCGCTGGAGAAAGCTATCTTAGCAGTAGTGCTTGGCACACGGAAGTTACCTCACTACTTCCAAGCCCACACGGTGATCGTTCTCACACAACTCCCACTCAAAGCTATACTCCGAAGTGCCGATTACACTGGTCGGATTGCCAAGTGGGGTACAATCTTAGGGGCTTTTGATATAAGATACATGCCCCGCACGTCGGTCAAGGGGCAGGTTCTCGCAGATTTGGTGGCTGAGTTCACGGAGCCCCAGCTAGAAGAGGTGAAGCCCACGTCGGGCATGGATGAAAAATCAGTTGGCATGGTCTCTCAACAGAATCCCTCCCATTGGGAAGTGTATGTCGATGGCGCGGCGAACCAGAGAGGCTCTGGAGTTGGGCTAGTATTGATATCCCTCGAGAAAATCATTATCGAGAAATCGCTAAGGTTGGACTTCTCGGCAACGAATAATGAAGCAGAGTATGAGGCCCTGCTGATGGGGATGACTATGGTCCGTAGAATGGGTGGGAAGTCCGTAGAGCTGTTCTCGGACTCAAGACTGGTAGTAAGTCAAGTACAAGGCGAGTTCGAGGCAAAGGACGAAAGAATGCAGGGGTACTTAGGTCGTGTTAAACACCTACAATCAGAGTTTGAATTTTTCAGTCTGCTGCACATCCCCAGGAGTGGCAACTCACATGCTGACTCCCTGGCCACGTTAGCCACCTCTTCGGCACAAGGCTTGCCGAGGGTCATCCTCGTTGAGGACCTGCGCAGGCCTACAGAGACGAGGTCAGGGGGAGTCCAGGTTCACCAGATCAGGGCCGGGCCGTGCTGGATGGACCCGTTGATCAAATTTATCAAAGAAGATATATTGCCTGAAGAGAAGGCTGAAGCCGATAAAATTCGGAGGAAGGCGACTAAGTTCTGGCTATCCGAAGACCAGAAACTATACAAGCGCTCCTATTCGGGACCATATTTGTTATGCGTACATCCCGAGGCGACTGAGACACTGCTAGAAGAGTTACACGAAGGAATCTGTGGGAGCCACACCGGAGGCAGGTCCTTGGCTCACCGAGCCCTCAC
The DNA here is from genome assembly GCA_019022515.1 of Quercus aquifolioides. NCBI lineage: Eukaryota > Viridiplantae > Streptophyta > Magnoliopsida > Fagales > Fagaceae > Quercus > Quercus aquifolioides. The sequence continues at coordinate 69,518,189 of CM032328.1, forward strand.
CCAAGGCTATTGGTGGCCAAACATGCAGAAGGAGGCACACGAGTACGTCAAAAAGTGCGACCAATGTCAGCGCTTCGCTCCAAACATTCACCAGCCAGGGGGAAACCTCAATCCACTGTCTAGCCCATGGCCCTTTGCCCAGTGGGGCTTGGATATTGTGGGACCCTTCCCCAAAGCTGCAGGAAACAAGAAGTACCTCCTGGTCGGAACAGACTATTTCACCAAGTGGGTTGAAGCCGAGCCACTAGCCAATATCAGGGACGTTGATGTGCAAAAGTTCGTGTGGAAGAACATTGTCACACGGTTTGGAGTTCCTCACACCCTCATCTCGGACAACGGTTTACAGTTCGACAGCAAGGCATTCAGGAATTACTGCGGCGAGCTGGGAATTACAAACAGATACTCCACTCCAGCCTATCCCCAAGGTAATGGCCAAGCAGAAGCTTCCAACAAGGTCATACTGAACGGCTTAAAGAAGAGGCTAGATGATGCAAAGGGCAGATGGGTAGAAGAGTTGCCACATGTGCTTTGGGCTTACAGAACTACGCCCCGCAGGTCCACTGGAGAGACCCCCTTCTCGATGACCTATGGGGCTGAAGCTGTTATTCCTCTGGAAACAGGATTCCCAACACTAAGGACTAGCTCATTCAGTCCAGCCGACAACGACGAGCAGCTACAGAGGAGCTTAGACTTGATTGAGGAAAGAAGAGAAAATGCAATGGTTCGGCTGGCACACTACCAACAAAAGCTCAGACAAGGCTACGACGCTAACGTGAAGCTGAGGCCTTTAGAGCCCGGTGATCTGGTGCTGAGGAAAGTTGTGGGCACCGCGAAGAACCCAGCTTGGGGAAAATTAGGACCCAATTGGGAAGGACCATATCGTATCACTTCAGGCGCTGGTATTGGAGCGTATTTCTTGGAAGACTTGGATAGTCATGTAATCCCTCGCCCTTGGAATGTAAATAACCTCAAGAGGTACTTCTATTAGTCAAGTCTTCTCTTCAATTGATATACCAATTCGCTGCGTAAAGTTTCCTCTCAAGTGTTTAAACTTAAATCCAATCATGCCTGTAGTCCTCGGACCAGATGATTAGGGTTAGTTAACACTCATTCACCGCTTTCTCTCAAGTGTTTAAACTTAAATCCAATCATGCCTGTAGTCCTCGGACCAGATGATTAGGGTTAGTTAACACTCATTCGCCACCAGCTTAGGTGTTTAAACTTAAATCCGATCATGCCTGTAGTCCTCGGACCAGATGATTAGGGTTAGTTAACACCATTAGCTCAAGTGTTTAAACTTAAACCCAATCATGCCTGTAGTCCTCGGACCAGATGATTTGGGTTAGTTAGCACTCAGTTACAGTTCTATAGTGTTTAAACTTAAATCCAATCATGCCTGTAGTCCTCGGACCAGATGATTTGGGTTAGTTAGCACTCAGTTACAGTTCTATAGTGTTTAAACTTAAATCCAATCATGCCTGTAGTCCTCGGACCAGATGATTTGGGTTAGTTAGCACTCAGTTACAGTTCTATAGTGTTTAAACTTAAATCCAATCATGCCTGTAGTCCTCGGACCAGATGATTTGGGTTAGTTAGCACTCAGTTACAGTTCTATAGTGTTTAAACTTAAATCCAATCATGCCTGTAGTCCTCGGACCAGATGATTTGGGTTAGTTAGCACTCAGTTACAGATCTATAGTGTTTAAACTTAAATCCAATCATGCCTGTAGTCCTCGGACCAGATGATTTGGGTTAGTTAGCACTCAGCTACGGTTCTATAGTGTTTAAACTTAAATCCAGTCATGCCTGTAGTCCTCGGACCAGATGACTAGGGTTAGTTAACACTCCGGTGCGGTCCGTGTTTAAACTTAAATCCAGTCATGCCTGCTGTCCTCGGACCAGATGACTAGGGTTAGTTAACACGAGTACATTCGAATTCTATAATCCTTTAACCAAGCGACAGGTTAGTGCTAAAACTCCTAATCGCGTTTAAGTTGTTTCTGATTTATAAATGCTTCCCCTAGTTGTGCTTAGTATGAAGCCGAGGAATAATAACTTATGTTTAACTCGAAAAGACATGCAAATCATCATTAACTCTGGCTAGGCCTATCCTTTTCAATATTAACCTTGGTTACTGACACCATAAACGTGATGCGTCAAATAGATTTATTTGCATTATTTGGTTACGAGTGCAATGTACAGTTGTATATGATAATAATAGTTGATAAGACATGTATTTAAAGACATCGTAGACAAATGAAAATCTATTCCATTAATTAAAAAGATAGTTTACAATTCTTTGGATACGACAGAAGAAAACACAGGTGCAAAAAAGTAAAAGCCCTATACGTCTATTCTTGCGCCGAAGGGAGCACGGGGTCAGCAGCCTGGCCTATCCGAGCAGTTGCGTCAGGGGCTCGGTCCTTGGGCTCAGAAGGAATTTTCTCTTCGCCTGACCCTTGGCCTTTATCTTTGGCTGGTTCAGCTGCCTTATCCTTGCCGCTGGGCTGACCAGTTTCCTTGCCTGCACCAAGAGCGAGTGGAGGAGCATGGCTGACCAAAATTGGCTCCGAAGCCTCTGGAAGCTGTGGAGCAGGAGGGGGATCAGTTCCTGGGAGCTCTCGGATATCAGGGTCGTAGTATACACTCCCAGGCAGCCTCAACTCCGAGTCGGCAGGGACTCCAGCTGCATCCAGGGCTTTGCCCCAACTTATGTTGCAGTAATCTCGGCTGACCGAGGCGAACTGCTCTAGAAGCTGGGACGTGGCTGTCTCTACCCCCAGCTGGTAAGCTGTTTTCTTTTCAGCCTCGGTCGCCTCCTGAGCCAACTGGGTTTTCTCCTCGGCATATCGGACGCTGTCCTTGGCTCTTCGGAGTTCGTCCCTTAGCCCGTTTACCAGCTCCCTCTCGGTCTTCAGATCGGCCTCTGTCGCCTTTAGCAACTTACGCTGGTCCTCAACCTGCTTTTCAACATTTTTTATTTCAGCTGGCCCAGAGATTTCTCCGCCTCATCTCGGGAACAGAGCGCCGCCTGGGTCTCAAGGCGATTCTTCTTGTCCCACTCCTCGGCCACGTAAATCTGCTGAGTTACCTGCGTGATGGAAACTAGTGTCAAACACGGAAAAATAGGAAAGGCGAAAGTCAATGATTCAGATAGTCGGATTGAGGTTACTTACGATGGCCAAATCCCTCTTCAGGGATCGAAAGAGCTCCGGCTAATTGAAACGCCTGAAAGACTCCATGTCATGAGGGAGGAGAAGTGGTTGCTGCAGGGCCTCAGCAACGTAGCCGGCTCTCCCCCCATCATAATTCTGGAGGGAGGTCTCCCAGAGGATTGGAGCGCCCTCTAACTCCAATTTTGGAGACCAAATCCGTGGTCCCCCTCCTCCTCGGCGCACCTCTGCCACCGTGCCCTCGTCTCGGCTTTCAGTAGACGGAGCCCTGCGACTTCGGTTGTCCTGTGCCACCTTTTGCTGCTTGGCCACCTTGGTTGGTGGCACCTGTTTTTCCTCAACCTCGGTGTGGGGTCTTTTCTTCTGCAGTTTTAGCATGGGCTTCAAGTTGGGGTCAGGGACCTGGGTAGGCGCCGGCGGAAGTGTCACCAGTGTCTTAGATGTCCCAGCATCTTTCGGGTCTGACTTTTTGCCTCTCCCCTTCATCAAATTCCTCAGATCCATATCTTCGTCCGAGGAGTCCTCTAAATGAGTGGCTAACAAGTTAAGTTGGACGCCTGACTGCTCGCAGTTTTCTCCCTCGGCGTCCGAGATCTCTACCACCTGGTTTACCCTTGAAGCTTCTCCCTCAAACCGGTCTATTTGTTCTTCAAGCGAGGAAGTAGAAGAGCCAGCCCCCTCACCTTCAATCTCCTGTCCGAGGGGAACTTGCTGAAGTGGTTGGACAAGGGGAGGTGCAGCCCGAGGGATTGGACGGGGTACAGGGTCAAGATCGTATGGCGCTAAGAAGCCCTTCCGACCAACGTCGATGCGCGCAAGGCGATAGTCTCCCTGGACGATTGCGTTGCCGACCGGTTGATAACCCTTTGGCTTCCCTGTATATCCGAGAATAAGGGGAGCAGACCGTAGTTGCCCGTCCTCGCTCACGAAGATCTCCGACCTCAGAAGGAAATTGAGAGCAGCAACATTCGTTAGGCTGAGCCGAGGAGAAACTTGTTCCTTATCTGTTGCAAGTAAAAAGAAAAAATGGTTAGAAGCTCGGAAATAGCGACCGAAGAGAAGTCAAAAACAGTTAAAAGACGGGGGCCCTAAGCCTATGGTCAGTGCGCCTAATTCTATGTCACACCTGGCTTCCCATGCTTGGTTGGGCAACCAGGGCCGTTTCGCCAGGCGCCCGAGACGATCACGTAGTCGTCTTTCATCCCTTTGTTGGATTTGGGAAGGCAAGAAATGAGCCTGACAACATCCGACCTGGATTTCAAGTAGTACCCAGCATCTTGCTGGCTATGGCATTCGTACAGATGTACCACGTCAAGCCAGGTGAGTCTTAGCCCCATATGGCGCTCAAGGTCCTCAATCGCTCCTAGGATTCTAAACATATTGGGCGCGCACTGCCAGGGAGTAAGCCTATGGTTCCGAAGGTAGGCAGTGGTGATGGGACCCATGGGGATTGTCATTCCCCCTTCTTTGAAGGCGATGAGGGGGATAACCACCTCTCCTGTCTCCCGGTCTGTTAGTATTTTTTCTGGAGGGCAATACCTCACACCCACGTTAGGGGGGATGCGATACGTGGTCCTAAACACCTCTATTTGCTCAGGGCTGTCCATCATGGACTCAAGTTTTCCCATGGTGCTTAAGTAAAGCGGTTGGCCGAAGAGAAAACTAAAAGATTCGGAGGGCGACGACTTACAAGGGCTAGTCCGGAGAAGCGATTGCAGGCTCGTAGGAGGACTCGTGAGGGTTCTGAGTAAGATCGGCACCGGCGACGGAGAGATTTGGACGGAGTGAGGCGTCTGTTCTTGCTGGAGCGTCTGAAGATGGAAAAGTGAGGAGGAAATAATTTCCTCTGAAGCTTTATACGGGGTCAAGCGAAAGGTCAGGGGCACTCCCGTCCAAATCTTGAAGAAAAAAAAAAACCAGAGCCATTGGATCAATCAGCCACCGTTGGATGCTAAGGACAAAACGTCACCTGGTGCAGTTAATGCCGCGCCTTGGGAATAAGGAAACCGCAGCGGCATTAATGAGGCGTCTGCCCCCACGTTCACACACGTGCCAGCTCGTTTGTGCGTGTTCCCAATTTTTCGCTCCGTGGCAAGTCAAAATCCTACTTTTCCTCCTCGGATGCGAGGGAAAAACTACAATTTTGAGGGGCTATTGTGGGGGAGAAAAGCCCAACCCAACTTATTGGGCCCAAGGCCCTATCCGAGGACCACTGTTAGTCCGAGGAGACCAGGACGCAGTCAGAGGCCCATGTGAAGGGAAAATGTCCGCAGATGAGTACGTGCACTGTCCGAGGAGTCGTTCATATGTCCGAGGAGACCGATACCCTCGGACCCGACGGGGTTTTTGCCCGGCACGTGTCAAGCGATCTGTTTGACAAGTGTCAAGGGAGAAAAGGGACCTCGGACACACAAGAAGGTGACTGGAACAGAGAAATATCAAGGAGACAGACTTCAACCACCGCATTTAATGCACTGCACCTACCCTTCTGGCCGCATTTATGTGGAGAAGACCCCTGAACAGTGCATCCCCAGCTACCGCCACTCAGACAGGGCTAAAGGGGGAGTGTGATGGGACATGCACTCAAGTGGGCGCCCAGATGATGAACAAGTGGACGGTGGAGATGTAGGAAGACAGTACTATATAAGAGAGAAAGAGGTCCCTGATAGAGGGATCGAAAATTAAGAAGAGAGAAAAGACCATATAATTTTACTGTAGCTCCAACATTTGTAACTTAAGTTCATCAATGAAAATCGCCTCCTCGGACGAGACATCCATCACTGTCCGAGCACTTTTTTATTCAAATCTCCCCATCTTCTATGCCGTTTAATACTGTTATTTTTCATTATTAGCCTAGCTCTTTCACCCACTCTCTACAAATTTATTGTTTTGGGTTCAGTGGGCTCCAAATCCACACCTCCTTGGGCTTGGGCCGCAGAATCTGACCCTACAGTATATTTATGAGCCGTTTTTTATAACTAAAAACAATTCATTTGGCACAAAAATTATATATATATATATATATATATATATATTAATAGATAAAATTTAGAGAAAATCCAATCAGATTTTGCAATTGAAGTCCAATTTTGCGTCATGTGTATTAAATTATTTATTTTTAGAGAGAGTTTTATTTCTTAATTTTGGAATCAAATGTGGGACTATATCATAAATATCCATTCAAGTGAGTTATTGTGAACAAAAACCAAAAAGTTTAGAATTAATGAACATAAAAATATTTAGAAAATAGACAATTTACATTTTCTACCTAATAACATTCTTACAAGACTTTTTAAAGAGTTTAAAAAAAATATGAGAATGACTATCAATAATAATTAAATTATATATGTAAGATTATTATACTATGCATCTTAATGTGTATTTTTTAAATATATCCATGCATATGCATAGAGTTAGAAGCTAGTTTATATATATAATAATAGGTTAAACTGAGAGAAAATTCAATTAGATTTCAATTGAATTCTCAATTTTGCACCACATGTCTTTTTCTTTTCTTTTCTTTTTTTGTTGGTCAAGTGAGTTAATTGGATTCTCAAGCTCCTCTCTCTCTCTCTCCCTATCTCTCTCTTAAATGTTTCAATAAATATAATCTTAACCCCTAACCACTTGCTACCATCCCCATTAGTCAATAATTGAGTGTCATACTCCACTACCAATCCATACATCAATTCATTGATGGATCATCTATTACACAAAGGGAATGGGAAATCTACCCATAATCAATAGATCCGGAATAATTAAATTCCAAAAAAAAAAAAGTGCAAATTAAGTAAATTCAATTAGTAAAGTCTTTTATCATCAAATAAAATAACTTAAATTTGATATCTGCCTACACTAAAAACCAATTGGTTCCCATTAGGATTGAGGAAGGAGGTAAGGGGAGTAGAGGAGGAATAATTTTTAGATACTCCCGGAGCACGGAAAATAGTAAGCCCTCCTCTTACATTCATGGAGGGATCTATTCATTAAATTTGATATTCGCTTACAGTAAAAACCAATTGGTCCCTGTTTGGATTGAGGGAGGAGGTAGGGGGAGTAGAGAGAGAGTAATTCAACACCTAACCACTTGCTACCATTGGCAAACAACTCTTAACAACACACCGGCAAACCTCCAATGCACAACAAACAGATTTGTAAGTAAACTTGTAGCCCCTTTCTATTCATATTCATTGACTTATCTATATATATAATAATAGGTGAAGCAGAGAGAAAATTCAATTAGATTTCAATTGAATTCTCAATTTTGCACCACGTGTCTTTTTTTTTGGTCAAGTGAGTTAATTGGATTCTAAATTTTGTGTCATGTTTCCCATCTAAATTTTTAAAATTTTTCTCCCAAAATAAATAATACATTAACACCTAATACAAAAACCAAGAAGACCACAAAAATAACCTAAACAAGAACATGTCACCTGGATACTTCTATGTAGACTCTCTCGCTCCTCTCTCTCTCTCTCTCTCTCTCTCTCTCTTAAATGTTTCAATAAATATAATCTCAACCCCTAACCACTTGCTTCCATCGGCAAACAACTCCTAACCACTTGCTAACATCCCCATTAGTCAATAATAGAGTGTCGTACTCCGCTACCAATCCATACATCAATTCATCGATTGATCATCTATTAGACAAAGGGAATGGGAAATCTACCCATAATCCATAGATCTGGAATAATTAAATTCCAAAAAAAAACAAGTGCAGATTAAGTTAATTCAATTAGTAAAGTCTTTTATCGTCGAATAAAATAACTTGAATTTGATATCTGCCTACACTAAAAACCAATTGGTCTCCATTTCAATTGAGGAAGGAGGTAAAGGGAGTAGAGGAGAAGTAATTTTTAGATACTCCCGATGCACGGAAAATAGTTATCCCTCCTCTTACATTGATGGAGGGATCTATTCAATAAATTTGATATTTGCCTACATTAAAAATCAATTGGTCCCCGTTTGGATTGAGGGAGGAGGGAGGGGGAGTAGAGAGAGTAATTCAACCCCTAACCACTTGCTACCATCGGCAAACAACTCTTAACAACACACCGGCAAACCCCCAATGCACAACAAACAGATTTGTAAGTAAACTTGCAACCCATTTTCTATTCATATTCATTGACTTATCTATATATATAATATTAGGTAAAGCAGAGAGAAAATTCAATTAGATTTCAATTGAATTCTCAATTTTGCACCACGTATCTTTTTTCTTTTTTTGGTCAAGTGAGTTAATTGGATTCTCAATTTTGCGCCATGTTTCCCATCTAAATTTTTAAAATTTTTGTGCCAAAATAAATAATACATTAACACCTAATACAAAAACCAAGAAGACCACAAAAATAACCTAAACAAGAACATGTCACCTGGACACTTCTATGTAGACTCTCTCGCTCCTCTCTCTCTCTCTCTCTCTCTCTCTCTCTTAAATGTTTCAATAAATATAATCTCAACCCCTAACCACTTGCTTCCATTGGCAAACAACTCCTAACCACTTGCTAACGTCCCCATTAGTCAATAATTGAGTGTCGTACTCCGCTACCAATCCATACATCAATTCATCGACGAATCATCTATTACCCAAAGGGAATGGGAAATCTACCCATAATCCATAGATCCGGAATAATTAAATTCCAAAAAAAAAAAGTGCAGATTAAGTAAATTCAATTAGTAAAGTCTTTTATCGTCGAATAAAATAACTTGAATTTGATATCTGCCTACACTAAAAACCAATTGGTCCCCATTTGGATTGAGGAAGGAGGTAAGGGGAGTAGAGGAGGAGTAATTTTTAGATAATCCCAGAGCACGAAAAATAGCGATCCCTCCTCTTACATTCATGGAGGGATCTATTCATTAAATTTGATATTCACCTACATTAAAAACCAATTGTCCCCGTTTGGATTGAGAGAGGAGGTAGGGGGAGTAGAGAGAGTAATTCAACCCCTAACCACTTGCTACCATCGGCAAACAACTCTTAACAACACACCGGCAACCCCCCAATGCATATCAAACAAATTTGTAAGTAAACTTGCAACCCCTTTTCTATTCATATTCATTGAATTATGAAACATTGTCAATTTCTTTTCTCACATTTTTTTTTTACGGTTAACAACTCTTTTGCTTCATAACTAACCATTGATTTTAACTATATCAATATTCAAATGTATAAATGAAACTTAAATCCCGTATGAGGATTAAAATAAGCAACCATACGAATTTAAAAATATGGCTTTCGGAAACAATACTTCATTATAATGATATTTGGAGATTTTAGTTCTTATTAATTTTGTTGTTGTCGTGTGCCTTTTTTTCCTTGGGTTGCATCTCAACAATAAACAAAGCCAACAATCCAATTATTTGTGGTAATAATATAAGGGTATGATTAGGCAAGACCAATAGTTCTTTTTCTTCCAAGTCCAATGTACATGACTTGTTTTTTGGAGGCTACAAACTTGCAGTTGTACCTTAAGACTACAATTTCCTTTTAAAAAAAAAAAATTTAATATTGTTACATATTTTGAAAATCTAACCCTTGTATTGCATATTCTTTACACTCTTAATTATTATGAGCATACGCTAAGTTGAAAGTGGTATTTCTTGAAATTTTTCATATTGCGTGAGATAAGATCTGTGGGGCCAGAATAAGCCAGCAGCCCCGGCCCACTCCAGGCCCAGCCCAGAGGCCCATGCCGAGAACGCCTCCACGATCCGAGGTCCGAGGACCAAAGTCCAGAGCCCAGGACCCAAGGTGCACTGCCGAGGATGGTTACATCCTCGGCAGTCCGAGGACATAAAGTGGGCATACGGCACACCTTTAAGGGGAGTCTCCCCAAGCATCCAAGGGGCGAATAGCGGGAACCAATCACCGGACATTGAAGCATGGCGGAGAAGCAAGTCCCAGGCGAACTGTCACCTCCATATTAAATGCCCTCAACTAACGCTCTGGCCGCATTAATGAGGATAGGACCTCTGAACAGTGCCGTCTTGAGCGCTGCAACCCACTGGAGGTATGGGAATGCGGCTGATGGGACAGGCACTCGAGTGGAAACCGGATTGAGCAACAAATGTAGGGCTAGGATCAACTGAGTGAGGAGTATATAATGTAAAAATCCCTCTTGTGAAGGGGACGGATGAAAAACCAGAGAAAAAGGAATACTGTAGCAGAGTATTTCCTCTCAACTCTTGTAACCCTTCTGAAAAGAGATAACGGTAGCTTCCAGCTCCATAAGGCACGTCCGAGGAGTCTCATTGTGTGTTTAAGCCCACGTTCTAGTTATTGGCAACCACGTACAACCATGCATGGTCGTTGCCTTCTTCACTGAGGCCTAGCTCTTGAGCCCATACTCTACAAATTTATTGAAGGGTTAGTTGGGCTTGGGCCCACTCTCTCGATCTTTAGAGAGCGCTCGAATCCACCCCCTACAATTGGCGCCGTCTGTGGGAAGAGCTTGTGCGTTGGTAAGGACAACAGTCGAGCATGGTAGGATCAGGCCCTCACCAAGGAACTCCCAATCGACCTGAACCGGCGAAGTCACGGCATCAGGGCAAGTATGGCGACCCCGGGGGCGGTCAGAACGACAACAGGAGGTTTCGAGAAGGAAGCGTGCACACTTCAACGGCGAGCGAAAGCCGGAGGGACGGGCACATTCCCCAGAAGCGCGACGATGGCCATGCCACGCGTTCACAAGAGGCCCACAGCCACGCTTCCCGGAGAGGGGACGATAAGGTGGCCATGCAACGTGAGATAGACGAGCTAAAGAGGAAGCTGCGCCGCGCGCAACGAAGACGATCTGAGCCTAGCCCTGACCCGCCCTCCGACGACGAAAGCGACGATGAATACCGGCAAAGGTCAAGGACGCCCCCCAGCGAGACTTTCTCCCACGAGGAGGAGCGCTACCAGAGGCGTAGGCGTGCCAACCCGACCCCAAGGGACTTGGGAGGCGATGCCATGAGCAGGGCGTTGGACCGGCTCTCCAGGTCACCCTTCACGCGTCGTATAGAGGACGCGGAGCTTCCTCGGCGGTTCCAGCAGCCAACTTTCATTGCCTACAACGGCAAGACGGACCCTGTGGAGCACGTGAGCCAGTTCAACCAAAGGATGGCGGTCCACTCCAAGAATGAGGCGCTGATGTGCAAGGTCTTCCCATCCAGCTTGGGACCTGTGGCAATGAGGTGGTTCAACGGTCTAAGGACGAACTCCATAGACTCGTACAGGCAGCTGACCCAGGCTTTCGGCTCCCGCTTTGTCACAAATAGCAGGCCTCCTCGGCCCATGAGCGCGCTGCTGTCCTTGTCCATGCGCGACGGGGAGACCCTCAAGGCTTACTCGGACAAGTATTGGGAGATCTACAACGAGCTGGACGGCAAGTACGATGCTGTTGCCATCAACACGTTCCAGAATGGGTTACCTGTGGGGCACGGCCTGAGGACGTCCCTAACCGGTAGGCCGGCCACCAGCGTGCGGCAGCTAATGGATCGGATCGACAAGTACAAGCGGGTGGAGGAAGACATGCTGCAGGGTAAAGGCAAAGAGAAGGCTATCCCCCAGGAGAGAAGGGATTTCAGGTCGGACCGTTATGACAACGCCCGCCCGAGGAGGGATTTCGGTGGGCATTCTGGAGCGACCCAGGCGCAGACAGTAGGCGCTGTGTTCCGAGAACCCGTGCACAGGGTGCTGGAGAAGATAAAGGACGAACCGTACTTCAGGTGGCCGAACAAGATGGCTGGGGAACCTGGAAGGCGCAATCAGAGTCGCTACTGCCAGTACCACCAGGATCACGGGCATAATACGGAGGACTGCAGGGATCTTTGGAACCACCTGGACCAGCTAGTCCAGGAGGGGAGGCTGAAGCACCTCCTCCACCACTCCAGTGGTCAGCAAAGCCGGACCTACCAAGAGCCTCGGAGGGACGCCGCCATGGGGCAACCCACCGGGACGATCAATATAATACTGGCTGCACCAGGAAGGACGGGCACACCCCCTCTACGAGTGTTATCTGTGGCCCAACTGCCCGCCGAGGACCCCCAGACGTGGCCAAAGAGGTCCAGGAGGAATCCTCCCCCAGCCCTGAGTTTCTCGGAGGAGGACAAGATTGGGACCATCCAACCACACGAGGACGCCCTGATCGTCACCCTCAGAATAGGGGGCTACGATGTGAAGAGGGTGATGGTGGACGGAGGCAGCGCAGCCGAGGTCATGTGTCCAGACCTCTACAAGGGGCTGGGGCTGAAGCAGGAGGACCTCACACCTTATAGCTCCCCCCTAATGAGCTTCGACGGGAAGCTCGTCATCCCAAAGGGCATGATTAGACTGCCCGTACAGACAGGCCCAGTGGTGGTGGAGGCGAACTTCATAGTGGTGGACACATACTCTCCCTACACAGCCATCGTAGGGAGGCCTTGGCTACACGCCCTGGATGGCGTAGCCTCCACCTTGCACCAGAAGGTGAAGTTCCTGTCAGGGGACCAGGTTCTGGAGATCCGAGGTTACCAGTCCACGGCTCGGCATTGCACAGTGGCTGCCATATCCCGTCGGATCGATGCACAGTCCTCGGCCCCATCCGAGGAAAATTCATAGCAATCAAAGACCCAGGTGGCGCCCCCAGGTGCACCTGCCGAGGATGCTAAATGCGAAAACCTGGAGAAGGTGATAATTGGCGATGATCCGGAGAAGTTCTTCCAGGTCGGGATACAACTGCCTCCACGGGAGAAGGAGGAGTTACTTGAATTCCTCAAGAGAAACCTTGACGTGTTCGCATGGGATCCCTGCGACGCCCCTGGGATTGATCCATCCTTCATCTGTCACCACCTCAACGTCAACCCATTTGCGATCCCCAAGCAGCAGCCACCTCGGCGCCCGTCGAAAGAGCACGCTGATGCGATCAGGGAAGAGGTCGATAAGCTTAAGCACGCGGGGGCTATCAAGGAGATCTTCTACCCCACTTGGTTGGCCAACACTGTGGTCGTCAAGAAGAAAAGTGGGAAGTGGAGGGTCTGTGTGGACTTCACAGATCTGAACAAAGCTTGCCCAAAAGACCCTTTCCCGATGCCACGAATAGACCAGCTAGTGGACGCGACTGCAGGCCATCCTCGGATGAGCTTCTTGGATGCTTTTCAGGGTTATCATCAAATTCCCCTAGCCTTGGAGGACCGAGAGAAGACGGCATTTGTGACACCCATTGGGAACTACCACTACAAGGTCATGCCGTTTGGCCTGAAAAACGCCGGATCCACCTACCAGAGGATGATGACGAGAATGTTCGAGCCAATGTTGGGCAAGAGCGTCGAAGTCTATGTTGACGATATGGTGGTAAAAAGCAAGCTGGTGTCCGAGCACTTGGAAGACCTCGGCCGCACATTTGGCGTCCTGAGGGAGCACAAGCTCCGCCTTAATGCCTCAAAATGCTCATTTGGCGTAAGCTCTGGCAAGTTCCTGGGGTATATGATCACCCACCGTGGGATCGAGGTCAACCCTGACCAGATAAAGGCCATCCATAATATGAAGCCTCCGCAGAATCCCAAGGAGATCCAAAAGCTTACTGGGATGATCGCGGCGCTGAACCGGTTCATTTCCAGGTCGGCCGACAGGTGTAGACCCTTTTACCTCCTAATCAACAAATGGAAAGGATTTGAGTGGTCTGAGGATTGTGTCGCAGCTTTCCAGCAACTCAAGGATTACCTCTCCCGACCGCCTATCATGTCCCATCCCGAGGTCGACGAGGTCCTATACGCGTACCTTGCCGTGGCGCCCCATGCGGTGAGCCTAGTACTGATACGGGAAGACAATGGCGTTCAAAGGCCAGTCTACTACGTCAGCAAGTCGCTGCACGAAGCGGAGGTGAGATACCTACCCTTAGAGAAGGCCATCCTGGCTGTAGTCCACGCTACGAGAAAGCTCCCCCATTACTTCCAAGCTCACACCGTGGTTGTCCTAACCCAATTGCCTTTGAAGTCTGTGCTCCGGGCTGCTAATTACACAGGCAGAATCGCGAAGTGGAACACAATTCTGGGGGCTTTTGACGTCAAGTACATGCCTCGGACCTCCATCAAAGGCCAGGTTCTGGCAGACTTGACGGCCGAGTTCGCCGAACCAACCATAGAGGTGGCGGCCGAGGATAAAAGCCGTGATGAGAAATCAGTTGGGGCAATCTCCATCCCGGAGGCACCACGTTGGAAAGTGTATGTGGATGGCGCGGCAAACCAAAGGGGGTCCGGAGTGGGGCTGGTCCTAGTATCCCCTGAAGATCATGTCATTGAGAAATCCCTAAGGCTTGGATTCGCGGCCACGAACAACGAGGCCGAGTATGAGGCATTACTACAAGGGATGACCATGGTACAAAGGATGGGAGGAAAGTCGTTAGAGATGTTCTCGGACTCGAGGTTGGTGGTAGGCCAGGTAAATGGGGAGATGGAGGCCAGGGATTCAAGAATGCAGGAATACCAGGACCGTGTCAGGCGCTTGCGATTGGGGTTTAGTCTCTACAGCCTGTCTCATATCCCCAGGAGCGGGAATAGCCATGCCGACTCGTTGGCCACGCTCGCAACATCCTCGGCAGGGGACCTGCCTCGGATAATACTCGTGGAACATCTGGGAAGGGCAAGCGAAGTGCCAGGGGAAGGAATCCCCGTCCACCAGATTGAGGTGGGTTCTAGCTGGATGGACCCTATAGTGAGACTCCTAAAAGAAGACATCCTTCCCGAGGACAAGTCAGAAGCCGAGAAGGTTAGAAGGAAGGCCCCTAGGTTCTGGTTGTCCGAGGATAACAAGCTATACAAGCGCTCCTACACTGGACCATACCTACTGTGCGTCCACCCCGGAGCGGCGGAATCACTACTCGAAGAGCTGCACGAGGGAATATGTGGGAGCCACACGGGGGGGAGATCTCTGGCTCACCGAGCCATCACTCAAGGATATTGGTGGCCGGGAATGCAGCAAGAGGCCCAGGAGTATGTCAAGAAGTGCGACCAATGCCAAAGGTTCGCCCCAAACATCCATCAGCCAGGAGGGGTCCTCAATCCGTTATCCAGTCCATGGCCGTTCGCCCAATGGGGCTTGGACATCGTGGGACCCTTCCCCAAGGCACCAAGGAACAAGAAGTATCTGTTGGTGGCCACTGACTACTTCACCAAGTGGGTCGAGGCCGAACCACTAGCCAACATCAGAGATGTAGACGTGAAGAAATTCCTTTGGAGGAACATAGTTACACGGTTCGGGGTCCCTCATACCCTCATCTCGGATAACGGACTCCAGTTCGATAGCAAGGCCTTCAGGGAGTACTGCTGCGAGCTTGGGATCACGAACAGGTACTCAACGCCAGCCTACCCCCAAGGGAATGGACAGGCCGAGGCAGTCAACAAGGTCATTGTCAACGGGCTTAAGAAGAGATTGGATGACGCCAAAGGGAGATGGGTAGAAGAGCTGCCCCATGTCCTCTGGACATACCGGACTACGCCCCGGCGCTCAACAGGGGAAACACCTTTTGCCATGACCTATGGTGCGGAGGCAGTGATCCCCCTGGAAACCAATTTCCCGACGCTAAGGACGAGCTCCTTCACCCCAGGCAGCAATGATGAGCTGCTGGGACGGAGCCTGGATATGGTAGACGAACGAAGAGAGCAAGCAATGATCCGGCTGGCCTACTACCAGCAAAAGCTCAAGCAGGGATATGACACCAACGTAAAGCTCAGGCCGCTAGCACCGGGAGACTTGGTGCTGAGAAAGGTTGTAGGAACTGCCAGGAGCCCTTCCTGGGGAAAGCTCGGGCCTAACTGGGAGGGCCCCTATCGAATCACCTCAGTGGCAGGGATAGGAGCGTACTATTTAGAAGATTTAGATGACAAATCTGTACCTCGTCCGTGGAATGTAAACAACCTGAAAAGGTACTACTATTAATAAAGAAGTCACTTTGATTCATATTGATTGCATATCTTAGTTATCTGCCTCGCGTCCTAAATACTTTAAGAAAACTAAGTGTTAGACAGAACCAGGGAACTGCATGGTCCTCGGACTCATTCCCATGGGGAAACTAATCACTTTAAGAAACCTAAGTGTTAGACAGAACCACGGAACTGCATAGTCCTCGGACTCAGTCCCCCGGGGAAACTAGCTACTTAAGACTGCTAAGCTTTAGACAGAACCAAGGAACTGCATGGTCCACGAACCCAGTCCTATGGGGAAACTAACTGCTTCAGAAAACTTAAGAGTTAGAGAGAACCAGGGAACTGCATGGTCCTCGGACTCAGTCCTATGGGGAAACTAACCACTTAAATAAAACCAAGTGTTAGACATAAACATAGGACTGCTGGTCCTCGGACCTATGCCTAAGGAGCAACTAACTACCTTAAAAAGATCCTAAGTGTCTACTTCAAAATTCCACCTTACGTTGTAATTATCAAATGCCGCGATTGGCCGAGGTACAATTGAAGTCAAAGTTATACGAAAAACTGAATAGCGTGCAAGTAAGAAAATGGCCACAACAAGCAGTAAAGGAAATAATGTCTTCATTTCATTAAGCACGAGGGAATTGCACCCAAGAAGTCGCATTACAGATAAAGCAAAAAAGGGAAAAAGAAAGAGATGCAGAGATGAAGTGCAGCAGGCAGAAGGGACATGGGGCCTAATTGGCTGCTTCAGTGGGTGGCTGGCCCGTAGCTGCCTCAGGATCCCCCGAGCCCTGACTGATGGGAATGGCCTGCAGAGGCACAGCAGGAATAGCCGCCCCCTCGGCAGAAGACACCTGGGCAGCAGGGGAAGGCTCTACGACCTGCTGAGGCGCGTCTTCGTTGGAGCCATCACTCAGCACAACCACCATGGGAGGATTGCTCCCTTGGATTGGCTCATCAGCAACCCCAGCGTCCGAGGCCTCTTCGCCCGGAGTAGCAGCAGCTTCCACAGCAGCCTCCTCGGCTTCAGAGCCATCGTGGGCAGTCTTGCGGATAAAAGGAGGGAAGTACACGCTCTCCTCCTTCCACAAGTCAGAAGAAGCGTCCACTCCAGCCTGCCTGAGGGCTTCGTTCCAAGTTTCGGAGCAATAGCGCCTACATAACTCAGGGACTTGGGATTTGTAGGCAGCTGCTGTCTCAGCTGCCCCGGCAGTGAAAGCTGCCTCCTCAGCCTCCTGCTTAGTGGCCCAGGCTTCCTCCCTGCCATGCTCGGCCTCAAGCTTGGCCCTCTCAGCCTCCCCTTTGGCCCATTCAGCCACCCTCTTAGCCTCCTCGGCATCTGCCACTTTCTTCGCCAGACCAGCTATCTGATCCTCGGCGAGCTTCAACTGCTTCTCTGCCTCACCCAGACGCTTTGTCTGAGTCTCGGCCTGCCTTTGGGCACCCTCAAGGCCCGATGTTGCGCTTTCCTTAGCCTGGGTCATGGCCTTCAGCGCCTCCTTAGCCTTGGCAAGGTCCTCCTCCGACTTCTTGAGGGTCCGGGTAGCCACCAGGCGCCTATCGCGCTCCTGATCCAGGGCCTTCCCATGTTCATTGGCCGCCTCTTCCAGCCTGAAGGTGGCCTGTACAGCCTGCCAAGCGAAACAGACAAGTCACAATTAGCCGAGCTCAAAAAGAAATGAAAGCAAGAAAAAGGCAAGAAAAAGCACAAGTGTTAAAGTCTTACCATCCCCAAATACCGCTTGAGGCATAGGAAGACATCCCTACTCCTCATGGTTCCAAGCTCCGTCATGTCCGCAGGCAAGAGCAGGCATCTCTCCACAGCGTCGGCCACGTACGCGCCTTCACCTTCTTTAAAGTCCCTAAGGGAAGAGTCATCCCTCAAGGGAGCCCCGCGGAGCATCGGGGCGGGAAGCCAGGCCTGGACCTCGGGCGGGGGAGCGACCTGTTTCTCCTGCGTTGAGGGGCCTATCCTCAACTGCTTCGGTGGCCGCTGATTGCCCTCGCCCTCCCGCGTGGGCCCAGATTTGTCCTCCAGGGTCCTCTTACCCTTGTCCTTCTTCTGCTTAGGGTCAGCGGGCTCGGGCCTGGACGACGGGCTCGCCTGAGGCGGATGAGGAGGAAGCTTGGACTGTGTTGAAGCCGACCTGGTCTGAACAGGTCGATTCTTTGGAGATGGGGGAGGGAGCTTCGGCTTGGACTTCCCCGACGGCCCTTCTAGTAGTTCAGACAGGCTTGGCTGGTACTTCTTCTTGTAGCCCATCTTGCGCCGAGAAGACTTCTGTGCCGCGAAGAGGTCTGCCTCTGTTAGACGAGGGTCACCCAAGTCTCCAGAGGGGTCCTCGGACTGATTGAGTTGCTCAAAAACGCTGAAATCCTCCTCGGCAGTACCAAAATCTACAGGCTCCCCTTCCCTCTCCAAGTTCTCTTCTGTGGCCTCTGGGAACGAATGGGAAGACGAGGGGACTGCTACCGTGACGCCTTCCGAAGTGGAGGTGTCCTCGGGAAACTCAAACCCGTCCTCGGTCACTACTATTTTCTGCAGCCGAGGATCGTTTGCTCTGATGACGTACTTCGGGGCCGCAAATGACTTCTGGAGCGGAGTGTACCCCAGAATCTTGTGCGCAGCTCTGACTTGGTGATCTTCTTCTTCCTCGAAATCCGCCGACCTGAGCACCTTCTGCAAGTCCTCCCTATTGATCAAGTTGTAATGGCGCGCATAGGAGTGCGGATCTGCAAAAAAAGGGTACACGTCCGTGGTTAGAGGCCAAACAATATAAGAAGAAATGACGCAATGAAAGAAGCTAGAATCTACAAATCCCCTTTCATTCCCATTGCCCCACCTAGTTCTCCCTCCTCCGTCGGGCAGTGAAGGCCATCGTGCCACGCTCCGGACACGATGAGGAAGTCCTCATTCATCCCCTTGTTGGACTCGGGGAGGCACTGGATAAGCCGGACCCTGTCGTCCCTCGTCCTCATGTAATAGGACTTGTTCTTCAAATGCTGAAGATTGTAGCAGTAGTTGACATCGTGATAGGTCAGCCTCAGACCCATCTTTTCGTTAAGGGCGTCCACGCTGCCCAGAATCCTGAACATGTTGGAGGCGCACTGGGTGGGGGTCAACCGGAAGTAGGTGAGGTAACCCCTCATCACTGGCCCCATGGGGATCCTCATCCCCCCTTCAAGGAAAGCGATGATAGGAATCGCCACTTCGCCCTCTCGCCTCTTGAGGTACCACTCCCCCTCCATACAATACCTTAAGCCCACATTGGCCGGTATCTTGTAATCGGCGATGAACTCCTCCATCGCCTCCTCAGTGTCAACAAACCTCTTAAGTCTACCCATCCTAGATGACGCCTAAGTGGACTAAAAGATGAACGAATGAAAGAGAAGGACGAATAAAGAGGGAGAAAGCTCAGAGAAAGACAGAGAGACTTACAGAAATGAGGAGGAGTCCTCGGACTGGCTTTTTGTGCTGGAGGTGGAGGTGGAAGTTTGGCTGGACTCAGAGTAGAGACGCAGGAGCTCTCGATTGCAAATGAAGAGTGAAGAAACGGTTCTAATGGGTACTTATACCCTAGAAAGGAGAGCTGCGCAAGTTTTCCCGCCCATAAGTGCCAGACGCATCCCCACCGTTAGATTGTCATCTGCCCGTTGAACGTGGGAAGCATAAAGCCGCCCGAATTTAATGCAAGACACGTTACGCACATCGAAGCGCCAGTAACGCACCTTGGGCAGTTGAAAAGGTGCCAACGCTGGCGAGGGATAAGACTTGATTAGACGCAAAGCAGGTCCGGGGATATCAAAATCCTCCTTCCGCCCGAGGATGCGGACAGCATGATTTTGAGGGGCTATTGTGGGGCCAGAATAAGCCAGCAGCCCCGGCCCACTCCAGGCCCAGCCCAGAGGCCCATGCCGAGAACGCCTCCACGATCCGAGGTCCGAGGACCAAAGTCCAGAGCCCAGGACCCAAGGTGCACTGCCGAGGATGGTTACATCCTCGGCAGTCCGAGGACATAAAGTGGGCATACGGCACACCTTTAAGGGGAGTCTCCCCAAGCATCCAAGGGGCGAATAGCGGGAACCAATCACCGGACATTGAAGCATGGCGGAGAAGCAAGTCCCAGGCGAACTGTCACCTCCACATTAAATGCCCTCAACTAACGCTCTGGCCGCATTAATGAGGATAGGACCTCTGAACAGTGCCGTCTTGAGCGCTGCAACCCACTGGAGGTATGGGAATGCGGCTGATGGGACAGGCACTCGAGTGGAAACCGGATTGAGCAACAAATGTAGGGCTAGGATCAACTGAGTGAGGAGTATATAATGTAAAAATCCCTCTTGTGAAGGGGACGGATGAAAAACCAGAGAAAAAGGAATACTGTAGCAGAGTATTTCCTCTCAACTCTTGTAACCCTTCTGAAAAGAGATAACGGTAGCTTCCAGCTCCATAAGGCACGTCCGAGGAGTCTCATTGTGTGTTTAAGCCCACGTTCTAGTTATTGGCAACCACGTACAACCATGCATGGCCGTTGCCTTCTTCACTGAGGCCTAGCTCTTGAGCCCATACTCTACAAATTTATTGAAGGGTTAGTTGGGCTTGGGCCCACTCTCTCGATCTTTAGAGAGCGCTCGAATCCACCCCCTACAAGATCTATAATGAAAAAGTATATAGTTGAATTTAGTTATACAATTAGTATCAATGACCATACTTTAATACAAGTTTTTATACAGTTAGGTAGATGAGATTTATCGATTAAAAATTTAAAATATATTTAGTTTCTCAATAGGTAAATATAGAGAGATAGTATTTACTTGGATCCAATATGGGGGATGGCACTCAAAAGCGGTAAACATTCATCAATAGCTAAAATATAGCATTCCATATGAGTGTTGTTACTTATCTTTGAAAAGATCATATCCAAAAACAAACAAACCAAAAAAACAGGAAAATTATAAATTCAGCCCATTCTTAGAGAAAGAAATTTGTTTAGTTTATGAGCTTTTATAACAGGTTTTTTTTTTTTTTTTTTTTTCCATAGTTTGTAATGCTCTTCAAAGTATATACTTAGTTATGTGTGACTTTTAATGAAGCTAAGCATTGCTAGAAACAATGGTATCATATAGCAGAAAATATAGTGGATCAAATGAAAGCTCTCAACGAAAGCTATTTATTTGTCTTAATTCGTGAGCGAATTATGGTTTGGAAGATTCACATATGAATGAATCTGGAAATATTTCATATGAGAATCATATAGCATAATATAATAGTGGGTGAATGCCATGGTTAAGAGAGAAGATAATTTAAAGTTTGATTTGTGAGCCAGAGGATAATAGTGGGTGCATGTCATTTGATAATTGTATCTTTGACCTTAAGCTTTGCAAATCAAATGTACATAACTTAACATTGACTCTTGAGGCATTGTCATTGTCCAATGTCCATAGTTCAAGGCAAGTTCTGAGTTTTAAATTTTTTAAGACAAAACTTTTTCTCCTGAATGTTGTCATTCATGGTCATTTTATGTCATGTTGAACTTGATATCAGAATCATGTATGAAGCATAGCTCCTACATGCACCCATGGAAAGTGGCTTATAGTGTAGCTTATTCTCCTTCTCAAAAAAAGTAAATACTAAGGTCCCTATTCAAGTGGAAGTCAAAGCTTTTTTGTGGGCAGTGGAATTAGCAGGTCAAAAGTGGCTTTAGAATGTGGTAATTTAGGGTAATTCCAAAATTTGAGTTGAGGTAGCGACCAATAGCTCCAAATTAGTGCACTAGAAAACTGTTAATTTTGTTGTTAAAGTCAGATTGCTATATGCAAGATTTGTCCCGCTGGAATTTAATTGGGTGTATAGGAATGCTAACAAAGCTACACATCTTAGCAAGATGGTCTTTGTCAAACTCTTTTCCAAGTTATTTTCGTGAAGGGATTGGTCCCTTAGGAAATGTTGTCTTGGCATGACTAATTCTATCTTTATGTTTATTATTCTAAATGTTAATTTCAATTTGTTTTTTAATTCATAATCAATAAGCAAACAATTTATATATATATATTGTGATTTTATTTAAATGTACCGTGCATAAGCACAGGGTTACACACTAGTACATATTAATAGGTAAAACTTAGAATAAAATCCAATTAGATTTTAATTGGATTTTCAATTTTGCGTCACATGTCTCATTTAATTTTTAATTTTTTGCCAAGTGAATTATTGAATATAAAAATCGAAGAGTCCAAATCCAATTTAGAATCTAATTGGATTTAACTCCTCGATTTTAAATTGGATTTGGACTCTTTGATTTTTAAAATTGAAGAGTCCAAATCCAATTAGATTATAAGAGCATCTCCAGCAGAATAGCCAAATTTTTGTACTGTTTGGCTAATGAACAGTAACATTTAGCTTTTGCCTATCCACTTTTTCAAATACACTTCCAACAGATTCTCTATCCCATTCTCTATCTCATTTAAATATTATTTCTTCATTCATTCTTTATTATCATTTATTATTCCTATATTTATTCCCAACAATTATATTTTTTAATGAAAAGTGTTATATTTACAACATTTTTTGCAATACTTTCATAATAAAATTTATGTGGAAATTTGTTACTAATTATAATTTGAACTCACCACTGAAATTATTTTTTTTTTCTCGCTAATATTAACTAATAACGATTTGTTATTTAAAATTTACTGTAAAAATATTGTGAAAGTATCGTGATAGTATTTTTCAATTAAGATTTTTTATTTTTTATATTATTTTTCTTTCTCTCATTTCATTTTCATCCACGTTTTATTTTTTTATTTCTTTTTTCTTTTTCTTATTTCTCTCCTCCATCCAAGTGTCTACTCCAGCCCCCTTCTTTTTATTTTCTTTTCACATCAAGAACCTTCCAGCATTTCCCATTTGCAGAGAAGAGAGAGAGAGAGAGAGAGAGAGAGATCGTCGTCCACCGCGGCATCTCATCGTCCGCCGCACCTCGTCGTCCAGCATCTCGTCATCCACCGCAGCATCTCGTCGTCCGCCGCATCTCGTCGTCCAGCATCTCGTCGTCCACCGCCGCATCTCGTCGTCCTCCGCCGCTCCAGCATCTCCACCGCCGCTCGTCGTCCTCCCCACCACCAGGCTGAGTCAGATTGGCTTATTCTTTTTTTTTTTTTTTCATATTTACTTGTTCTGATTAACTTTATTTTAAGAATTGGATTTTGTTGTGTTTTGTGTTTGGATTAAGAATTGGATTTTGTTGTGTTTGGATCAATTCTTGTTTTTTTCTTTTATTTTTCTGATTTCATTTGGTTTATGAGAAAAAAAAGAAGCAACGGCAACAAAAGAATGAGAGAAAAAAAAAAAAAAAAGCAACGGAGAGAATGAGAAAAAAAAATCCGAAAGAGAGAGAAAGAATTGATATAATAAGTTGTTGGTGTAGTATTTTAATCAAAGATATTCAATTGCTAATGTACAGTAGCCCATCAGATCTGATGGGCTACTGTTCATAAGCTAAAATTTTTTTCCGGTTTAGAGAATCTGCTGGAGCTTGTTTTTGTGGTTCCATTCTCTATAATAGCTAATATTTTGCCTTTGCATATACTGCTGGAGATGCTCTAAATTGGATTTTAATTGTAGTCTAATTTTTTGCCATGTGTCCATCTAAAATTTTTTTTTTGTAGCAAGTGAATTATTGAGTAAAAAAACCAAAGAATCTAAATCCAATTAAATTCTAAATCATATATATAATGAGAAATCATTACATATTTTAAAAATGTATAGTTTAAAAAAATGTAAGCTAATATCATATATAATTTGAACCTCTTCTAAAAAAAAGTATAATTTTTTTTTTTTTTGAGAAACCAAAAAAAAAAAAAGTATAATTTGAACCATATAATTGTAATTGTTTTTAATTTTATCCATGCATATGCATGGGGCTAAACATTAGTATATATTAAAGTAGAACATCCAAATATTACAATGATTGCACAATAAGCTGTCAATATCATTGGTTCAAAGTTTCAAAAAAAAAAAAATATATATATATATATATATATATCATTGGTTCAATACCTATTTAATGCTTTAAGACTTAGTAGGGTGTTGTGAAATTTTAAAGTACTCGCAAGTGTACAAACCGTACCGAAGTATAGTTTGACAAGAACGAGGTCGAACCCACAGGGACTTAAATGAACGTAGAAAAATTAATCAAATCTTAACCAAATTAATCCTAATATAGTTTAATAAAAATGGGTTATTTGAAATTAAATATACTAAGCAAATAATTAAACTAAGCAAAGATGTAATATAAAGCAGTAAAGAGATGTAAACAATCTAGAGAAAAGAATTAAGGTTTTGGAATCCGGCTTGTTAATTCATATCAGCATATATTTATAATCATTAATTTTTCCTCACCACTACATGACAATCTAAAAATCAGTCTTGCTACCATGGAGAATATTATCATTAAAACTTCTATTTAAACTAGCCTCATCACACGCACTTCGCGCGTGCAATGAGGCTTTTTTATTTTTTTAGTAGTCCTATTTTGTAGGGGGAAAAAACTGTATTTAATTATTTTATATATATATATATATAATTTTTATTTTAAAAATCTAATTTATAAGTGAATAAATCAATTTGAAAATTAATAGGAGAGTGGTCCTATTTTTTAGGTAATGTTTTAGTGGGAGTTAGAGTTGCATTTTTACTGAATTGTCCTTTAGTTTTGTCTCTACTTAAACATAGGGTTGTAGGGGCATTTTTGAACTACAAAATGAGGAATCCAAATAGGGGAAGCCCCTTAAATAATAGTATAGATATCTAAAGCATGCTCTTCTTCGCTTTATAGGATTAAAATCAAATCATCAATTGTATCTGTAGCCAAACAAATCACAAGAGATATCCAATTTTAAAATCCAGAAATAAAGAACCAAGCATTCAATTAATTAAGATAAATCCTAAATCATGAGAAAAACATGATTGAACTCATATCTAGAATCCTATCTTAATCAATTGATATGAAGCAAAAACAATTTAATTCATTAAAGAACAACTATTGTGGGAAAAACAAATCACATAAATATTATTGATAATCCTTAATAAGGTTTCATCCTCAACCCTAATTATAAATTTAGCTACTCATGGTAATTGAAATAAAACACAAGAATAAAATACTAAACATTAAACTAGACAAATAAAATAGAGAAAGAAATAGTCACAATGCCATCATGGAGAAAAGCTACAGAGAAGCCACATGCGGCACTACCTCTTGCTCCAATTTTTTGTTTTGCCTCCCAGCCCTAACACTAGCATGAATTTTTCCCTAAAGAGCCTTTAAATAGATTAAGAAATCCTATTACAAGTTGAGTTCCCGTTTTGAGAAAATCGTAAATTTTTAGGCTTCACTTAACCGACGATTTTGGCCCATTTAACATCAGAAATTGGACTTTTGGTAAACCACAAAGTTGTAGCCCTTTAAGTTAACTTTCCAGCCCAACTTGAACCATCTCGATTGGACATCTGAGCCAAAAGTTATGCCAAACATACTAACTGACGGGCAGGCTGGAATCCTAATCCGAATTGGACTTGGATTTGGTGCAAATTTCTTTTGATTCCTTGCTCCAATTGGATTTAAATTTAATTGGGTTGGCCTTCTT
This sequence comes from Quercus aquifolioides, assembly GCA_019022515.1. NCBI lineage: Eukaryota > Viridiplantae > Streptophyta > Magnoliopsida > Fagales > Fagaceae > Quercus > Quercus aquifolioides. Next base: position 69,543,895 of record CM032328.1, read on the forward strand.
TAACTTCATCATGGCCCCTGTAAAAGTAAAGTCTATTAGCTTTCTTCTTTGCACAAATCCACTTATTTAATTTCATTCTCCTACAAAAAACAAATTCACGCAATAAAATTCAATTAAGCACAAAATTGATTATTCAATATTATTCCAAAAATAAATATAAAATACATGAATTTACTCAAAATAAATATGATAATACTTTCTAATAATGATATAAATGTGCAAAATTAAGCTATTATCAATGCATATCATAGGGTATGGAATTAAAATGTCTTAGAGAAATTATATCAAAAAGAAAAACGACATTTTCGAACGTAGTTCTTAATTTTAATTAGCATGAGATGGAAAGCCAAACACTTCCTTCATTGCAATTAGAGATTTCGTATATACAGTCTTAAACTTTGCCTAACACGAACATGGTTGAACTGCTAAGATAGAAAGGCTCCAAACACAAAAAGAGAGAGAGAGAGCGAGAAAGAAATTTGGAATGTTACTTGGACGATGGGATGTCTTCTAGCTAGATGGATAAAGGGTTTATGCTAAGTGTCTGAATGATCTTCAGTGTAATCTTCTCCTGATTTTACAGTGGGGATTGGCATGAATGTAGGAAGCCTACTTTGAGATTGCGTGGATAGGTGGGCAATTAATATGTTGTTTTTAGAGAAAAATGGAAAGCAAATTTAGTTGTATGATATGGATAAGGGTAATGTTATTGCACACGCTATGTGCAATTGCATGCTGCCCAAAACACAACTGAATATGTGACCTAAAGTCACGTTTTCAGTTGTTTTGGGTAACATGTATTTGCACACAAGGTATACAACTGGTTTTTTTTCTATGGAATTGAATATACCCGTCCTAGACTCGAGGGGCCCAATATGGCACTATGCAAGGGAGAAACTACACCCTGTTTCGGGTGTATGTTTCCTCCCACTCACAGCTGGTGGGACCCACAGCTGATGGGTCCCACCAGCTTGTGAGAGAGGAGAAACATACACCCGAAACAGGGTGTAGTTTCTCCTATGCAAGGGCAGTGTTAATTACACACACATCTATACACATATGTAAAAAACAACTGAAATCATGCATTGGAGAAATAATTTCAAATTAGAAATCGCACCTTCAAAGCACAATATTAGTTGTTTTTTGCGTGTGTCGGCAACAGGAGTTTTTAAAATTGAAAATGGCACATCAGCAAAGGCCAAAGAGAACTCCATACATCTCTTAATCATCTAGGCGTTAGTGGCGATTGATGGGCTGGTGTTGTCTTAGGTGGTAGTGGGCCAACAGATCCCTCATTTTGTTCATTCATTTCTCCGTCCAAACAGGCCTCATTTCATCTATTCATTTTCGGCTTAAAAAAAGTGCTTAGTTCCGTCCATTTGGGCTGGGCTTTAAAGCTCAGAGAAGTCAGTCAGGCAAAAACCTTCAGCCCTCAACAACTAATATACATTTGATCCATTCTATATTGTAACAGCAAATTACGATCAATTCACCAGTTATCTTTCACTTATTAAACATCATAAATTCACCTTTTTGTTTTGTTTTGTAGAACTTGTTCTCTTTTTCGTTGATTATTTCAAATCAATTATCTAATACATTCTTCAAAATAAAAATAAAGAAGTTTTTAAGTGAAGTGAAGCACTTATATATATGTACAGTCCTTGTAACTTGGACTTGGTGTTATATGTAATGTGACAGCCGGCCCTATAATGAGTTTTGGAACATTAGATATTTTAATGTAGTTGCCTTCTTGTGGGCACACTGTAATACTACCAATTCTCGTACAGTCTAACTGTCCAAAGACTTTTTCTTTCTTTGATTTTCTTTTTTAATTGTCTTTACACTATACTCTCTCTGCCCCCACCTTATATATATAGGAAGCTACATACATAAGTCTTTCACAACGAAAATCTCAAATCACTTTTTATCATCCTATTCCTACATAACTCCTTCTTTTGATTCAAAGCCTCCTATACTCACAATTTGCAGATGGCCTCCCCCATTCTCATCTTCGGACTACTAGGTTTCATTTTCATTGCTGCATTGGCATCTAATCCTAGCCCTCTCCAAGATTTCTGTGTTGCAGATACAAACAGTCAAGGTACAAAATGAGCCTTAAACATGTATACTTCTACTCCCTATAGGCTTAATGTTAAAACCATAAGTAGTAGCTCCGTAAATATTTGTTCAAACTCTTTTTCACCCGCTCGTATCACAACATTCACAATTGTACACACAATGTATGCATTTTTAAAAAAGTAATGATACTGACATGCTACTTATTATACACTCACCATACACACATTACCACATTAATTGAAATCGTGTTTTAAAAACATAATTTCAAAATGAAGTTTGTATGGAGTGTGCAATAATAAGTAGTATTTAATAAGATTTTTTGCTTTAAAAAGATTAAAACGTGGAAAAGGAATATATACAACCGTGTGAAATAAGTTGTGAGAAAGTTGTGCGAGAAAAATCATTAACTTTCAATAGTATGGCTTACATGTATCTTATTTGCAATGTTATGGTTGGTGGCAGTGCTCCTAAATGGTTTGGCTTGCAAGGATCCTAAGATTGTTGAAGCCAATGATTTTTCAAGCAGTGGACTTCATATAGCAGGCAACACACCAAACCTTATAGGGTCAAGGGTGACTCCCATGACCGCTGCACAAATACCAGGACTAAACTCTCTTGGAATTTCCCTTGTCCGTATTGACTATGCACCATGGGGTATCAACCCTCCCTACACTCACCCTCGTGCACCGAAATCTTAACAGTCTTGGAAGGTAGCCTTGAAGTTGGGTTTGTCACATCTAATCCTCAGAACCAACTTATCACAAAGTTGCTACAGAAGGGTGATGTGTTCGTATTCCCAATTGGTCTCATCCACTATCAAAGAAATGTTGGTAATGGAAGTGTCATCGCCATTGCTGCTCTTAGCAGTCAAAACCTTGGTGTTATCACAATTGCCAATGCAGTGTTTGGGTCCAAGCCTCAAATTCCTAGTGACATTTTAGTGAAGGCCTTCCAGGTGGACAACGATGTTGTCAACTATATCCAGTCTAAGTTCTAATAAGCTATGATAATTGCCATAAAAAATTACTAGACAGAACCAACTTCTCCCAACTTACTTTACTAGTGTGTCAATTTGTGTGCCATAACCTCATAGGAAATTTGTGTCCATTGTTTTGCTGTTCTTTTGTTTTGCTTGCTGTGCATTCGTTACATTTGTAATTTTATTATTATTATTCTTGTTGTCTCCTTTTGATTTTCATTAATAAAATGTGATTAAAACGACTATTTGAAAGATTTGTGAAGTGAAGTCTGAATGCATTTAGAGAGAATATCTAAGTTGATGAGAAATGAGATTTATTCAGATTAATTATGATGCAGTGGGTGCTCTGTTCTTATTTACACGAAATAAAGCCCCTTTCAGTTACAACAAACTCTAACATAAAGAAACAAATTCTTCTAAAAAAATAAATAAAATAAAGAAGCAAACCAACAGTCAGTAATAAAAAACAGTAACAGATTTGACGAAGTGATGAACAGCTAACTAACTCTACGACATGTAGTTTACAATGTAGACTATTAGTCACGACATGTAGTAATGCAGAACAGAATTCAGCGTGGATAGATGTTGTTCTGGCTTAACAAAACTTTGACGAATCAAGGAGAAAAAGAATTGTGAATTCACCAGAAATTTGAGAAATTTTCCGAGAAATACTTTATTTCTGTCTTCTGACAGGCTTGTAAGAAAGTAAAAAATTACAAAAATATTTTTTAAATTTCCTATGACTTCACTAAAAAGACCAAATTTCTTGAATGAAATAAGCTAAAATAAATAACTAAATTTAGGCTTAAAAATAAACAATGGCGAAGAAAAAATTATTTAATTATGCAATCTGACTTCTGTATATCGACCTCTCAAGAAATTTCAATAACACTTGTTCTACATCTCAATCTCCTCCACTTATGAAGAACTTGCCCTCGAATTAATCTTTGGATAAAGTGGCTAGTATAAATCCGTCATATTAAGGATGTGTTTGAATACCGTTTATTTGCTGAAACTGAAAACTTATTGCTGAAAACACTGTCGCAAAGTAATTTTTAAATGTGTAAATAATGTTGTGGGACCCAAATTTACTTAAAAATATATTTTGCTGACTTTTGTAGGTTTGTGAACAGAACCCATAGGACCCACTAAAAAAATGCCGACACACGGATTGGGCAAAATGCCCAATCCAAACGCAAGCTAAATTTCTTCAAAATTATCATGTCACTAGGAAGATCAACCACATGCGCATTGTTAATGACTTTCTTCGTAATTTTGTTAAGGGTTGTATTTCGTTGGCTTCAGCTTTTTGTAGAAGCCAAGGAAACCTCTCTCTTTGCGACAAAAGATAAAAAGAATATATCCTCCTCTTAAAACACCTTGTGCCTTTGAAATTTGTCAGCTGCTGCCTTACACTTTACATTGACTTCCTCAAACTTCTTCTTTTACCTTTGCTTGAATTAAATGTTTCACCATAGTGTTTGATGCAGTGCTTAAACTAGGGACTTCAGGCAATCTGACTATAAGTCCAATGCATGCTTTGGGACCTTCTGGTAGTGATCATCCAATAGAATTGTGGGTAGCACTGTATTAGGCAAATTTAGCTTTGTGCAAGTGCATTATCCCATTGCTTTGGCTTATCCTAGCAAATACTACGAATTTAATTTCTCAAAGTTCTTTCTATTCATCACTGTTTGCCCATCAAAATCCATGCTGCTATATTTAAAGCTCATGTCAAATCTCCTCCACAAAGTGAGCAAGACATTTTAAATCACAATCAGAAGTATTGGAATTTGGAATTCCATGTAACCGCACAATGTTCTTGAAAGTTGAAAGAATACTTTTGCAACGTCCAACGTATTGGAAGCCTTAAGGCAGGGAATAAAATACACCATCTTGGAAAACCTGTCAACAAAAACAAACACAGAGTTTACAACCCTTTGAGTCTTTGGAAGTCCTAAAACACAATGTCCTTGTTCCAAGAAACCCACCTTACATACAATTTATTCAAGTTCCTTTGATTCCTGAAACACTTCATTGATTTACGATTAAAAAAAATTACAAATACCTGCGGGATTAAATAATGTTCCCAATGCTTCAAGGCCCAAATGAAATAACTATATGTACTATATTGGTCTTGTTCATATATATAAGTCGAACATTTATCCTAAACTTACTAGCATCACACTCCAATTCAAACACCTTATTAGAATTAGGGAGTGTCAAAATTGGTGCTGAAGTTAATTTGCTAGATCTAGGAGAAGAAACATTTCTAACTTGTTCAATGGAACTCATATGATCAACTTCACTAGTTAGTCTTTGGAGTAGAAAGTAGTTCTTTTCTATCTTACAACTTTCCAATACAATGAATCAAGCGTGCATGGCCCCACCCGGAGTCATTGCATGGTTCCACCAATTTCATTGCCTCTACCCACAGTATATATACATTTATGTACATATATTGTCATTTATCAAAAATACGTAAGTACATAAGTAAATTGCTTATGATGCTATTTATCGTTCGGTAGAGATCAACACTGCAAGATTTTTATTTTTATTTACATTATTTAAGTTCACCGTACGTGTAAACTGATATTTTGGAAATAATAAATATATCTAGATTAGTAGAAATTTCTATATAAACCTTTCCTCTCACTAATATGTGGGTCTTATTTGTTAATGAAAGAGACGATGCACGTAAATACGATATACTTTCCCTTAAATTAGGCTCTTAGAAGTAAATTTTTTTTTTTTTTTTTTTTTTTGAAAGAGAGTTTCAACTTATGGCGTCCGCTCCTGATGAGCGCTCTTTATCACCAGACCAAGACACCAATCAATTTTTGGTGTAGGCGGAGATTGAACCCCAGATCTCTTATTCAACCATCAGAGACTTTACCAGTTGAGATAACTGGAACCCACCTTAGAGGTAAATTAAATATACATGTCAAGGAGAGAAATGACACAAGAGAATACGAGATACCTAATTACATTTATGAATATTAAAATTATCATGCTAATAATTTAGAAACTAAAACATAGATTTCTAAAATCAAACGTTACATTAAAAATTATATAATTGATACTATCTTAATAAGATATAATTAAGAGGAAAAACTTTTTGGAGAGTGATTGAGAGGGAGAGAGGGAAAAAACCTCTGGGCCCACCAGAAAGTTTTCTCCCCAAATTGGGGAGAAAAATGGGAGGAGGGGGGAAGTCTAATTGAGGCATATTGACGAAAATGTCCATGTGCCTTACACATAGGCTTGCGTCTAGTATGTTGCCCCTTTTTTTTTGTCTAGTTCCATTTTTTTTTTTTTTTTTTTTTTTTTGCTATTTAAAAAAAATTGAAGTGTTCATACACAATTTTTTTTAATTAAAAAATGTGTTATTTTTTTATATTATTTAATGGGGATATAATTGTAAATTTATACTAACTTCATTTTCTATCATCTCATTTTTCTTCTAAACCAAACAAATAAGTTTTTTCATCACTCTATTTTTTCATCCTCCTAACCAAACACAAATAAGCCGTGAGAAAACTAAATTTTTCTATCCTCTCACTTTTCTATCTCCTTTCTATTTTCTATCCTCTCACTTTGTCACTCCTCCAAGCAAACGAACCCTTAAATTAGGCTTCTAGAAGTAAATTAAATATACATGTCAACGAGAAAGATGATGCACGAAAATAGGAAATACTTTCCCTTAAGTTAGGCTTCTCGAAGTAAATTGAATATAGAGTTTTATTATATTCTTAAATCAAACTAAACTAAATGTTGACCTAATTACATTTATGAATATTAAAATTATCATGCTAATAATTAAGAAACTAAAACATAAATTTCTCAAGTCAAACGTTACATTAAAAATTATATAATTGATATTATAAAGGTTGTACGAGTTTTTTTTTTTTTTTTTTAATAAAAAATTAACCGATATCTAAGAAGTAAGAACACAAGTTACACTGTATAAGTTTATTTAAAAATATAAATAAATAAACAAAATTTAACTATACGCGTGCCTTGATAAGATAGTCGCTATTAAAAGAACAATAATTAGGTCAAAAACAGCTGTAATCAAAAGAACCCAAAAACAATCAAGCGAAAAAGGGGGGAAAAAAATCAATCAATCAAAGAGAAACAAAGCAAAACAGGACATTTCATCAAAAATAAAATAAAAATAAAAAGCAAAACAGGACAAAATGTGAGTCAAACGTCATCATACCACGTGTTTCTCACCATGATAATGTCTCCATCACTTGCGTTTTACACTATCAGTATTTTGTTTTTGTTTTTTCAATAAAAATTCCACAACCTTTTTGTCTCTAATTATTATTTTGAAAAAAAGAAAAGCAAATTGATACCTTGTGTGTGCAAAGCGGCCGGGCCCACTCCTCTTGCTGGCTTGGCTTCACCTTCACACAGTGACATTCCACGTGCCCACTGCACTATAGACACAATTTTTTCAAATTTTTTATTACAATTATGAATTATCAGTCAATTGATAGATTTTTTTTTAAATTCCATAATTACAATGGTGGGAGGAAGAATTTTAATTCTAAATATTTTCGTTAAAAATACTAAAAAATGTCAATTCAGCAACTAGGTGAGTTACAAGAATTTTAGCATTAAATTGACAAGTTTTTTTATTATAATAATAAATTTCATATTAATTTTTACTATGGTTTCAATAAAAATAATGTTACTAATGATTTTATGTAAAAATAATATTGCATTAATTATAATTAACCATCTTAATAAATTATGAAATTTGCTGCAGTTGTAATGTTGAATAAATAATAAAATAGTAATAATAGTAGATTCATGTAAAAATTAATAACATCTAATCACTTCTGTGTGGGGCAAGATTCAAGTATAACGTGGCAACCGTCTCTACCGTAACACAAAGGAGAAATAAGAGAAATAAGTGGTACCACTATTATCGTACATTCGTACCACTATTATTTAGAAGGCATCCTCGAAAAGACTAAAGAAGGATTACGGTGGATTAAGATCACACTTGAAGTTTCTTCTCTATATTCTAAACTTGTTCTGGCCTCTTATAAACTTTCTTTTCTCTGGATCCCTTGTGATCTATTCCTATTTATTCCCTTGGAGACAGTCTCCCTGCCGTCCACCTGTAGGACCAATATTAAGTGGAGAAGATATTTGAGCATTATTTTGATATGTCATTCAATCATTAATGCGGTAGGTGAGGTACATTTAATATGGAGGGGATGGTTGCTTCCTCCAGAAACTTTCCTCCTCAAATTGAATAAGTCTACTATCACAACTTGTGCCACAACTCACTCATGGTTGGTGGATGAGTGATGGAGGGGATGGTTGCTTCCTCTAGAAACTTTCCTCTTCAAATTGAAAAAGCCTACTGTCACAACTTGTACCACAACTCACTCATGGTTGGTGGATGAGTGATGGTGAGTCCATTTTCTTTTGTCTTTGTTATAAACAAATTTATATACTATTGAATCATTGATTTTGTATTATGAGATTTTTGTTTTTGTTTTGATATTATCTTATTAAACACTTTAATAAATTATTCAATTTTTTCTAAAATTAATTTGATTTGATGGGATAAATTTATTTGTAATTTCAAATATATTTTTATTAACGAAACAAGTTTTATTAAAAATAATTGTAATAGTTGTGGGCCAATTTCCCCGACATGCGAGGATGCTGAGCTAGGCGAGAATAAGGTAAGACAAAACCATGTGCCGGGGGGAGGGGGTGAAGACCCCATCCTTCGACCTGCCCCACCCTATTGCCATCCCTACTCGGTATGTGTGGGACCAAGGGGGGTTGCACATGCCCAAGAAAATAATCAATTACTAAAAGAAGTTTGAATACCTTGTTTATCAAAAATAAATAAGTTGTAATGTTTTGTAATAAAATAATCCCCTATGTCATTCTAATAAACTATTTGTCATAATTGGGTTCTCCCCCCACAACTTTACTCAGTTGCAAAAGCATCATTTATGTCATTCTAATCAAAAGGGTGATGTCTATTAGTCTATGGCGCCCTATTGCCATCCCTACTTAGTGTGTGTGGAACTAAGGGGCAGTGGTGGCTCCAGAAATTTTGTTTAGGGTGTTCTTTAGAAAGCATAAATTACGCAATCTTATTTCTTTTTAACCTTTAGGTAATTAGGTTTGATTCAATGTTATTAATTTCATTCCGTTCTGGTCGTAACGGTCGGAAAATACCCTACCGGTAAACAAACCAGAACAGTAACCCATCCTATTCTATATTGAAAAAAATTTCGGGTCATTCCGGTCTATTTCGGGTGTTTCAGTAAATACCGGCTGAAATTCAAGATGGCATGAAGTTTGTGCTTAAAAAAAAAAAATTGTTCTTAAAACCAAAACAATTTTGCATTTGTAAACCAAAAAACCTTAAAAGGAAAAAAATGAACAAAGGTACCTATACAGCTAAAAAAAAATCGTATTGAGAAATTTAAGACTCAAAACTTAAGAAGAGCCACTGCCGCACTGGTACTAGTAGAATACACAGAAGTTACGAACAAGGAGGAAGGCAAAACGTAGACATAAAAGTGTAGATAAAGATGAGATAAAATTTATAAGTATGAAGTGTAAAAATCGAGGAGACAGAAGACGTGTGTAGTTAAGAATAAACAAGAAAAAATAATTAAAATTGAGAAGTAAGTAATATGTGTCTGGTGAAGAAAAATAATATTGTAATAAAAAATAAAAAAAATAAAGGTTGAAATTGTGTTGTATTGGGCATTGTGCTTAGTCGAAGGAATCAAGCCATTGCTCAGCCTGTAATAGTTTTATTATAATTTTTTTTTTTTTTCAGATTTTGGTTTAAAAAAAAAAAAATTTTGAGTTTTTTTCTTTTTGCTTGAAAGACCCCAATATATTGTTAAGTTGCTCAAATTATGGACTAAAAATTAATTTTATTGGTATAAAAAAAAAATCAAGGTGGTCCCAAAAAAATTTTTAAAGGTAAATAAATATAAAATTTTAAATTATTATATATAATTTTTTTTTTTCAGGTCAAGCCCGGCCATAAGGTGGCGTTGCCACTATGACGGGGGGTTGTGCATACCCAAAGAAATAGTCAAATACTTAAAGAAGTTTGAATGCCATTGTTTATCAAAAACAAATAAATAAAGAGTAATGCTACAGACACAAACTATTTTACAACATTTTTATAAATTGCTGATGTGGCAAATTCTTACTAGTTCTAATATGGGCCTATCACTAACATCACATTTTTACTTGTAATAACTATTTGAAAAATACTAAAATCACATCAGCAATTTGTAAAAATATTATAAAATAGTTTGTATCTGTAACATTACTTATAAATAAATAAGTTGTAATGTTTTGTAATAAAAACATCCCCTATGTCATTCCAATAAACTATTTTCCATAACTGGTTCTCCTCCCACAACTTTAATAAGTTGCAATATTTTGTAATAAAAGCATCCTTTATGTCATTCTAATCAAAAGGGTGATGTCTATCACTCTATGGAAATATCTTTTAATTATTTGATTAAACAATGGTAACAAGTTGTGCTGACCGAGGACAGGTTCTTTTTTCGTTTTTCATTTTTAAATCATCGTGAAATGGAGGAGTTATTCAAATGTGGAAGCGGCTAAAAGTTTTTCACTTAGAATTTTATAAAGAGCCTTAGGTGGTAGTTTGTTATGCAGCGTGTTTTTAAGCTAATTATCAAATTCAAATTCCTTATCACTATCTAAAGGTAACCAATTAAAGGATGGTTCCTATTATTGCATTGTTGGGTTGAAAGATTTGTTAAATTAAATTATAATATGAGTGCACCATTCTTTTTATTGCTTCACTACATTTTCTATCATTTTTTTTGTCCACAAATGCCTTGTCCCCACTAAGGTTCCTTACTTCTTATGTAAAGATACACATTGTTTGGATGTGTTTATTTTTATTGTTATATATTTATTAAAATATAAATTATGTAAAAATACACTTATAGTGAAAAAAAAAAAAGTAAAACTTTAAGTATAATATCTTAGATACAATAAATTAAATTTCTCAATCAAACTCAAACAATTAATTACATTAAATAATATTATATATATTTTATTGGTCAATACAATCAGGTGTTTAAATTCAATTGAAGAATCTTTTTTTTTTCTGAAATTTAATTGAATAATCTAATGTGTTATAATTTATAACCAAGGTATTGTATCTGATTTCTTCTCTTGAAAAAGGCATAGTTAACCACAATAAATAATACTAATAATAATCTGAAACAAAGAAAAAGAAAATGACATGAAAGCTTTAAATTGATAATACCTAAATTGCTCTTTACCCTCCTAACCTTTCGAATTAACTTTTCTTAAAAAGTCATCCGACGTTTACCAACTCTTTCAGATTAATCATATTTCCCATGTGCAACAATGTATTGAAGAGCCGAATATTAATGCTCATTAGAGGGTTCTAAAGTTGAAGCCAGCGATTTTTTTTGGGGGGGGGGGAGTTTATTCAGAGAATCTGAGATGTTTGGTGGGTTGCAACATTGTAATATTTCTTTCAACCTTTCAGGGATTTAAAGTACAGTAGAAAATTACCGAAGGAAAACATAAAGAAAGAAAAGTCGACAAGCTAAGCTCTATTGATTCAACTAAAATTGAGCGAGAAATATTACAATTTTTACCATATAACCTTAGAAATTATTGATATATCACTAATTACAAAATGGTAAATCAAATATTCATTTATTTTATTGTTGAAGTCCCCCAGACATGGTTATTGTCATAAACATGATGTAGTAAACTCTCCATTAAAATTATGTCTTTAAGTTATAAGATTATGATCATATAGAGTTCTTAAATTAATTCCATCATAGAATTTCTAAAATCAACCATTTTGAAAGTGTATTAGATTTTATGATGTTATCACTATTTAAACAAATTTGTCTATTTTTATTATGATTTCTATATAAATTATTGATGATGTAATAAAATTTAATTAGCTCATTTCAAAATGGATAGATATAATTTTAGTATGTAACTCTACACCTACGGTGAAGCTATCCTATCCTAAAACCTCTAAGAGCATTCGGTGTAAAGTATCTAAAAAATTTAGTTTTTAGCAACTCAAAACACTACTTTATTTATTTTAATAATCTACTACAGCAAAGGTTTTATATTAACATTCAACATATTAAAATTATATAAACAATACAATAAAATAATATATTTAACACAATAACCAACAACCACAACTATCAATACATTAAAATACTTTTTTTCTTAACACTCTACATTAAAAAAAAAAAAATGTTTTGAGCTTTGAGCTACAGTGAGCTGCTATAGCCACAATTTGTTTTGAGTTTTGAGCTGCTTTGCTGTAGCCACAATTTGGAGAATCGGTTGCTAAATTGACTTTTTTTTCAATTTAGCAACCTCACTGGGATGCTCTAAAGGATTTTAATTCTAAATCTTAAGTCTTAAATATAAAATCGGATCCTTATATGGTACCTCCAACATATTTGGAGGACGATACCTATCAATATTACGGAGTTCCTGTCTAATAGACTGTGATTTATCCGTGAATATAACAAAATTACTGTGTGTCCTTTTTTATTTTTTCTTTTTTTGAGATAGAATTACTGTGTGACCTTGATATTGTCTAATCAATGTAACAAATAATAAAGTTAATAAATTATTAAAAGGGTTATGATGTGACATGGTGGAACCCCCTCATATTTGACATAGACATTATCCATAGTCTAAGATGAAAAATACAATTAAAATGGAAAACTACTAGACAGTAGTGAAACCCAAGATAAAAATATAGCCAAAATTAGTGCTATATAACCCTCTTTACATTACTTCTTGAGCTAGATATACTCCACCACAAATCGAGAAACAAACTTTTATTTCCCTAATCCATTTATTAGTAAACAAAAACTCTACTAAAACCCAGTTATTGAAGTCCATTTTCCCTCTCTCCCTCCAAAAGAACTTACTATTTAGTAAACATCAAAACATTAAATAAATAAATGACAAATTACAACTTATTCACTTGTGATTTAACTGAAATTTAAGTTGCCTACTTTTGATTTAAAATTTGACATTTTACTCACCAGAGGTTTGACCAAAATTTAAGTTGTCTACTTATGATTTAAAATCTCATAATACAAGTGTTCCGTTAAATTCTTTTTGATCTTATATTTTTATATTTTTTGTGTTTTTGGAGGAGAAAGACACAAAAATTGAGCAAAATTACATATTTAGTATTTTTTTTACCGAGGTGGGTTTCTAAACTCTAATTGAGCTAACCTCAGGTAGATAAAGTGTCAAATTTCAAACTATAGGTAGGCAACTTAAATTTCAGCCAACTATAAGTGGATAAATTGTAATTTTCCCAAAAAAATAATGGCAAAAATTCAAAACTAACCCTCTAACTTTCAGTCTTTTTCATTTCAGTCTTCTAACTTTTAGTTTTATCATTTCAGTCCTCTAACTTTCAATTTTTGTCAATGCAAGATTTCGTTAAATCTCAGTTATGTCCCGCCGTTAATTGAGCCAAAATGAAGTCGTTTTGGCTCCTTTTTTTTTTATAATAAATTTCGGAATTAAAAGAAAATTAAAAATAAAAACTGATATTAAAAATAAAAAAATAAAAAAAAAACCCTCGGTAACGTGAAGTTGGCGAATCTCGTCCGCACCTCCAACGTATCTACCGCCAATGAAAACCCCTAGTAACGTCAACTTTCTTTGGCCGAGGATTTGTTGTAACTCGCTTAGGAACCCAAAATCCATGGATAAATCTCGTTCGTCGATTGACATGCGAAACCCTCGAAGAATAGATCGGACGGCTCTGTAGTCCTCGAATGTGCGTCGCACCACGCGGAAGCTGGTGAAGTACAATACGATTCGTTTCTCTACGCCGGGGAATGAAATCGAAGGCCCGGATTGGCCATTGAAAAGGGACTTGGGTGGGCGAGTTGACCAGGAGCAGAGGAGCGAGTTGGCGAGTCAAACTCGATGGAAAATGAAAGGTAAAGGAAGAGGAGAATGCCCCTGGGACATCATCGGCACAATCCCATCCACAACTCGACCTGTCTCCAAATCCCTTTCCTTTGTTGCCTTTGCCCCTAGTGGTCAGAGCCCGAGTCCATTTCACCAACCAGGAACACGCGATCGAAGTGTTCATTGATGGGTGCTAGGTGAAAGTCCCAAAGGGCTTGACGGTTCTTCAAGCCTGCGAAATCGTCGACATTGATATCCCTCGATTCTGTTACCACAGCCACCTCTCCATCGCTAGAAACTGCCGCATGTGCTTCGTCGTTCAAGCCTGGGATTGTGCCGATGATGTACTCAGGGCATTTTCCTTCACACGTTATTCCTTAGTTTTTTTTTTGTTTTTTTAATTAACGTTTTTCAGTAATATTAAATTAAAATTTTTTTTTAACAAAAATCCTCCAAAACGGCGTAGTTTTGGTTAATAAACGGTAACACCTAACAGAAAGGTAACGAAAGATGGAATTGACAAAATTTGAAACTTAGAGGACTGAAATGACAAAACTGAAACTTAGAAGATTGAAATGACAAAAAGTAAAACTTAAAGGGTCAGTTTTGCATTTTAGCCAAAAATAATTAAACAATTAAAAAGAAAAAGAAGAAGACCTGAAGGAAGGGGGAAGCTACCAGAGGCTTTAGAGTTGAAACCAGCATTTTTGGTAAGGCAAAAAAAAAGTTATTGAGTTATGCTTAGTTGGTGGCAACATGTTAATATTTGTTACAAGAATTTAAAGAAAGTTAAAAATGGGAAATTTCAAGGAAAGAAGCCTCCTAAAAAATTTGGATAAAATTTAGTTACAAAATTGGTTGTAAATATTGGATAAGGATTTGCTGCAAACTAAATTGCAGCAACTCCTACAAAATACACACATGTCAAGTGGCTATTTGGTGGAAAATTCAATTTTAACATGGAAGTTTTTATTCAAATTAAATATAAGTCTAAATAAGTGTTTATCTGAAGTATTGATACACGTGCATTTTTGCAGGAGTTGCTGCAACTTAATTTGTGGCAAATCCATATCCATATCTTAATTATGAAATGATTTTTGTCTATTTGAAATTAAATATAGAAAGCATAATAATTTTTAAGTCCTAGCATATTAACACAAGCTACGTCCTAAGTATAAAATGATATTTGTCTATTCGAAAGCAAATATAAAAAGGAGAGTAATTTTTAAGTATTAACATCTTCACACATGCTATTTGAATGTTTAGACTTTTTTCCCCAATAAAAAAATATAAAATTTTCAAATCCTAAAGTTTAAAACATGTTTGAATCCTCTTTCTCCGCTTATTGTAATAATGGAAAAGATAAAACCCTTAGCAAACACATTTATTTGTCAACAATATTATGAATTGTAAACAACTTCTTTTTATTCAATTTTAAATAAAAAAAATTGAAGAAATACACTTAAAAATATATAAGATTTCTTCATACCCATAACATCAAAATTAAAATAAATTGTCCAACAGTGCAAGGGGACTCTTTAATATCAATACATATTAGTGGAGAATTTTTTTTTTTTTTTAGAATTTAGTATATTCATAGAACAAACAAGACACAAAGCCTACAGACTCTACTAAAAACAAAACCAACACCCTCTTGCGGACTTTACAACATGCAGATACCAAAGAACAAACAAAATTTTCAATTAGCACTCCTGTTAAAAATTGATACTAAAACATCTGCTTAAAGTTTAAACTATAGAATAGCACTAGTAAACACAATTGGCAACAAGAGCCATTAGGAAATCAAAGGAATATACTCTGGTAACAAGGTGCACGCAATCCCATCTAGAACTTAGAACTTTGTTTAATGGAGATTAGTAAAAGGCTAGAATTAACAACTAAAGGAAAACATGCACATAATAATAATTATTATTATATTTTTATTATATGATAATTCGATAATTTGGGAAGAGGAAATTTGAATATCGAATGTCTCCATAAATTATGCAAAGTTATGTCAATTACGGTATAAAACTTTTGGCATACAATTTCGTTCTTCCATCTCACAATAATTTATTATTTGATAATTCAATAATTTGAGAAGAGGAAGTTTGAATGTTGAATGTCTCCATAAATTATGCAAAGTTATGTCAATTGAGTTATAAAATTTTTGGCATACAAATCCGTTCTTGCATCTCACAATTATTTATTCCCAACCATTTTAAGATGACTATTGGTTACAAGAATACTCTAAAAATTCCTTCCTATCTTAAGATTTGTAACCTTTGTTATATTCCCTCTTCTTTATATTTAACATTTACTAGTTTTAGAATATAAAAAAAACATTTAAGATTAGTTAATCAATAATATCTTCTTTATATTTTAAATAAATACATATTTAATTCTTGTTTAAGTGAAAAGGAAAATTAATAATAAAAAAAGTTCTAAAAAAATCCATCTCCCCATAACTCAATCCACAAATCCGGGATAAAATATACCCAATAAATAATAATATAAAGTTTTCAAAAAAATAAAAATAAACATTATTTGCCTTACCTTCCCAGCTAGATTTTCTCCACCAAAAATTAGGAGACAAAAATTTGCTTTCCAGATACAATTAATTAAAAAAAAAAATCTTATTTTAAATTCCTCCAATAGAATTTTATTAACATGCAAGGAACCGACCAGAAAAACAAATAACCAAAAAAAAAACAAAAAACAAATTCAAGTATTAGTTTTTGTCTTCTGGTAAACGTTGAAGGTTCAAAGCTATTGCAAAATTAATTGAAAGCCAACTGCTAACTCACGCGGCTACAGACCGTCTGACTCTCCCAATTTCCCATTTGACATTTTCCCACAACACTCTCTCAGTAACTTCCTTTCCTCGCTTTTCGTTGCTTTTGCTTTTGCCTTGGTTTCGATTACCAAACTTCTTTTTCTTCATTAAAATAATACTACTAAACACAACGACACAATGTATAAGATCATCAAAAATCCGCTCCATTTTTCTCACCACCACCAACACCAACAACACCCAAGTCTTTAAGTATCATTGGATATACTATTCCTTTTACAAAACAAAAAATACAACATCATAGGATTCCACAACTCACTTCACAACCAAAAAACCCAGAACTACTACTCTCAGATCATCATCAACATCAACATCAACATCGAGATCAAAGAAAACGATGCCTCTTCCATGGAAGAAGCATAAGGGGAGTCGTATATCAAGAATAGTGGCGGATCTTCAGTCCTCGCCGAAGCGAGGCGGGTCCCTTGTTGTTCAGACTGGCTTTCCCACTTCTCTCATCGACCTCTTCGTCCAGAACCGTGACCGACTCAACAAAAACAAGAAGAGGAAGAAGAGAGGGAAATCTCCCTCCAACGAAAACGACATGCCCAGTAGTCCTGTTGAGATCCAACAAGAAATTCAAGCCGATCCGGCACTTTCAATTTCGCCGACTCCATCTGGGCCGGTGAGTTTTGGCGTTGACGAGGATCCGACGCCATTCAAGTTGAAGGAAGCAGAGGTTAGCGAGGTTTGTAGCAAAGAAGATCAGGTTGTTAAGAATTTCGGTGTGGTCTTGAAATTTGTGTTTGTGGGGGTGGTTGCGGTATTGGGTTTCATGAGCACTAAACGACTTGCCGTTTGTATTACCTTCTCCGCGTTTCTGCTTATTGTCGCTGACTATCTTTGTAAGCGGTCCTGTTTCTTCTCGGCTAGACCTGCTTTGGAGTCTTTGGTTCGAAGGGTGCAGAAGGGTTTGTTGGTAGTCAAGAATATCAAAACTTGTGAGGCTGTGAATGGTGTTGTGGAGGAAGCGATTGGTGGCGGGGCTGAATCGAAATCTGCGATCGATGAAATCCAAATTGTAGAGACTAGTTTTGTTGCTGATGATTCCGATGAGATTGTTAGTGTTGAACCTGAGATTGATTGCTTTGAAGATGAGGCAAAAAAGGCGGCGAATAAGGAGGTGGTGGTGGATGGATCACAAGTGTTGGTTTGTACGGACGAGAGTTCCAAAGGTTGTAGTAGGAGAGGAAAAGCAAAGAGGATCTTCAAGAAATTGGTGCCGAAGAGGTTGCGAAATTTGAAGAAGGAAAAGAAGGGGAAGAGGATGATGGAGGAGGAGTCTATCAGTGAGGCATCGAGTAATTTGGGGGATGAATATGATACATTGGGGAGTGGAGTTGATGAGGAGAAAGAGGATGATGGTATTGGTAAAGACCAAGATCAAAGTGGACGTAAATTAAATTCGTTAGAAGAAGAAGAATTAGGTGGTGATGGAAATTCTAGTATTGATCAAGTATCACGGGCTGGCAATGAGTCGGCAGTGATTGGTGAAAGGAAGGAGGGGAGTTTGGGTTATATAACTCTCCTTCTGATTGTTCTTGCTGGACTTGCAGGAGGTAAAGTTGTGGCTTTGACAATCACAATTTCATGGTGTTTCATCTTGAAGTTTATTGGAATTAGAAGAAGATCTGTAAATGTGTCTTAACTCTTAAGGCCAGGTGCTATGTCCCTATCTTAAGTTAGAGTTTTTGGCGAAATTTTTTTTCCACTTTATAGTGATAGTGTTGTTTCCATTTTGGTAAAGTGTTAATTGAATCCTCAAAAGTGTATTCCGAAAGCTCTGTATGATAGAAATGCCAACCATTTTGTTGGCTGTGTAGCCAGAGCTTTTGTACTTTGAAATGTAAATTCACAGATACGAAGTATAGTGCACAATTTTAACTCTTTCTTTGTATGTTTGTAGTGCTTGGTTGGCAGCTTTGGCCATTGGTTTCCTTTTATTTCAGTTTTTTAAGTTTATCTATGTTTGTCATTCAAACTCATGTGCCTCGATGTTCGGTATTGCCCTGTAAATTGCATAAGCTACATGTATTTCAGTGATCCTTTGTCCTTGTCCCTTTGCTCATAATTTATTAGACAATAAACAAAACTTAAAATACTATAAACTAGTTTAGGTTTCAGAATTTTTCAGGTGAAACAGATAATTGTATGCGAGTGATTCTGTGATTATGTTGAAAACTATGTGGAATGAACCCTTGTGTAAAACTCTACTTAAACAACAACAGGGCCCAAACTCCAAAGTAGTGGCAGAGTCCTCTGTGTTTCATCTGGAAATGTAGAATGCACAAAATCTCACCCATTGCTCATCACAGTTCTTATATTACACAAATATGTGTGACTGGGATTTAGATTTCTTCTTCACGTATCATTATCTTAGCCTTGTACATCTTCTTAAAAGAGAATTAATTGCTTAGAAATTTGGTATCCACCTTTCCATTCTAGTTTCTGTATTGGCAGATGGAAAACTCAGTTCTACATCCTGCCTGCATATGAACTTGTCATCTGATGGCTTTGTAACATAAATTGGGGAAGGAATGGCATCCTTTAGATTTTTAATTTTTCCATTTTGGTTCTGCTTCCTTTTTTTTATCCTTCCATTCCATTCCATTACTTGGATCTCGACCACTTGTTATTCAGATTCTCTTCACTTTTATGTCTCCAATTTCATAGAACTGATGCCTGGCTACTTTTTCCTACAAAGTTCTAGACAATTCTTGTCTCTGCAAGTCCATCCATTGACTACCAATCTACCACCAATTTGAAGGGGCAGGATTTAACAACGATAGTCCATGAAGTTTCCCCACCAATATCCCCTTTGCCATGGAATCAATAAAGTTTGTTTTTCATTTTTATGAAGAAAGTCCTAAGATACTCCTTTGCAATTCACGCCTCGTGCAACGCTAAGTTATTCACTTATTTGAATAACCAATCAATAACTCAATTAAAATCCCAGCATTACAGAAAATTTGATTCCCATATAACCTCAAAAAAAATATCAATAATAGTATTCTTTTTTTCTTAAAATTTGCTTCTGAAAGGACAATAGCCGACTTAAAACTTTTCATTTTTAAAACTCGGATTGGATGCCTATCATAGAAAGTCGTTCTATTTTTTCCGTCTATGATTTGATGGATGCTTATAATTTATGTATTTGATTGTTTTGGTCCCCTGCTGTATACTTCCTGACCTTATATTTGGGTGACTCCTGTTTATGACTACTATGAATTAAATTTTCTTTACTTATCAGAAAAAAGTAATAGTTATTATTCTTGGCAAAGACATTTCAAAGTCTGTGGAACTGCATTAGAGTGGTTCCCCAGTTGGTCTCTCCAAGTGCCATACAAGTCTAAAATTGTTATTTTGAGAGCAAAATAATCGTTAGTATTGGTAGGATTAAAACTACTAATAATAAAAATAAAAATCTCCCAATTTGCTTTTATCCCACATATCAGAAATTACTCTTATCATGTCATGAAGAGGAAATCCTGCACATCTTCTTGGTGAACCAAATTTGGCAATATATATTCAATTCTTAACAAATTTTGTCTTAGTTTGTTTGTCATTACTTCTAATAGTGGTTTCACATTGGTCCCCCATCAGCAACCAGATAAAATTGTTAATGGAAAGTTGCATTATATGTATAAAAGAACATTGTTCATGCAAAGAAATTTCAATAGTGCTCACCAACCGGATAAGATCTTATTCTCTTCACTAAATCTTATTGTCATTTGCTGTCTATATTCTAGCGTATTGAATTTTGTTTCTAGACTGCTAGTGTTATTAATTAAATCTAAAGGAAATCTGAATGGTCAGAAGGATTACCACACCTATAATATAATTGCTTTTACAAATATTAAATGGAGTATGAACTTTCATGATGCCCACGGTGACTGCAAGATTTTCAAGAATATGGATAGAGCAAAGCTTTGGTTTAGTACATTGGACCGGACACTATGTGGACACATTGACCAATTTTAGATGTATGTCTAAATTGTGCCGGGTTCAGTGCACTAGACCTAAGCCAAACCGTTATAAAGTATATCACTGAGATACATGAAGAATTCAAGATTAAAACAAAAATATTTAATAAAATCATTTTTTTTTTTTTTTTGAGAGTCTAATAAAATCATTTCAATAAGATATATAATATATCACTTTTGACTATAGGAATACAAACATGGTCCATGATTTTGTATAATAACATAGACTTAAACGCATATTCAATTACCTACCGCAGATCTTTGATGCAATAATCGTTTCACATGCACTTATTCTTGTAGAGTGTAGAGGATAAGGGCCGAGATTCAAGTCTCCACGAGAAAGTTTCACATATATATACACTTAAATTATTCTAGAATAAAATTATATCTTGTAAAAAAAAAAAAAAAAACAAACCGCATATTCAATTGATTACAATTCCAAAGTCACGGAGATATTTGCAAAAGCAAACTTCTAGAAAACTAGTGTGGTGTTTCATGTTTGGCCACCGATGCTTCATACTTCAACGCTCAAGTCAGATTCTCTTTTTTTCTTTTTTCTTTTTTGTGGGATAAAACGAAACTTTTATTGAAATCACAAAATAAACCCATGTGCACTAGGGATGTACTATAGGATACAATCAGGAACCCATATTACATATTACAATGGTCAAGCAAATCAGGAAGAGAAAGATATTAAAAAGTCTGCAAGGCAAAACTCCAATCTAGCAAAGTATAAAAAAAATAAAGACTTGATCTTGAAAATGGACCGTTTACATCCAGGATCAGTTCACAGATTATGTTATTTTTTGTCTCTGTACAATTGTATAAAACAATTTGTATGTAAATTTTCTTTCTTTCCTATTAGGCCACCACTTACTATGATCTCTATTTTGTCTCATTTTCCTTTTTTCTTATTTTTAATTTAACTGATGTCCTAAAAGTATTAGTTTATGAATTATTTTTAAAAAAAAATTTATAGAAAAAAAAAATAACTGATTTTTTGGATAAATTTTTATATTTTTCATAAAAATTATAACAAATATCCTAAAGGC
This sequence comes from Quercus aquifolioides, assembly GCA_019022515.1. Classification (NCBI taxonomy): domain Eukaryota; kingdom Viridiplantae; phylum Streptophyta; class Magnoliopsida; order Fagales; family Fagaceae; genus Quercus; species Quercus aquifolioides. The sequence continues at coordinate 69,565,843 of CM032328.1, forward strand.
TCTCAATAACTAAACCCATTTATATAAGACAAAAATCTGAAAGTAACCTTTTAATTTTCAGTTTTTTTCATTTCAATCATCTAACTTTCAATTATTGTCAAATATTGTATTTTGTTAACCATCGATTAAGTGTCTCTCTTAAATGAGCAAAACGACACTGTTTTGGTTTTTTGTTTTTTTTTTAATTTTCGTAATTAAAAGAAATTAAAAAAACTGTTATTAAAATAAAAAATAAAAACTTCAGACTGTGTTTGTTAAAACAATGGTCCCCTTAGGAATCGTGTACGACTAGTTCAACGGAAAATCCTTCGCCGCGATGTGTGGGACCAAAGGCGTCGGAGCTCTGTACCTCAAAATCTCACTCGCCACCGCATGCGTGTACTTCATTTGCGCTATCTGGTCGCCGGTTATCAAAGAATCGGACTCCGGCAGCCATATGGACTCGACTTCTTCGCGCACTTTTGCCAAAACCTCCGGATGCGAGTCTAGGAGAGTCACGGCCCAGAGGAGCGATGAAGTGGAAGCGTCCTGAGCAGCAGCGAAGAGAAAGTCGAAGAGGTAGCTTCCGATTTCGACGTCGCTGGTGTTTGGCGGCGGCAGCGGCGCCGTGGTTTCGCCGGATTCGGATAAAGCTGTTGACTCCTTCACTGTCTCTTGCATCCAGAAATCGATCAAGCACGTGGGTTCTTTTCCATTCTTCATGTTCTCTTTCCTCTGTTCTACACAGACACAGTTTTCACTAAACGGTCAACGCCGAGCCTTGCGTTTCTAAACGCCGTACCAGGAGAATCGAAGGGTAGCTTCATGAGTCCAACATTGTAGAAGTTGTAATCGGTGTTAAACCTCTCGCGTGCCTTTGGGCCAGATAAGGCCCAACAAACACAGTCTGTAAAGTTTTAAGAATCATATCACTCAACTTTTTTTTTTTTTTTAATTAACAGTTTTTTTAATTTCTTTTAATTACAAAATTTTAAATAAATAAATAAAAAAAGAGCCAAAACAGCTTAAAGTCAACATATGGTTAACAAAATACCGAATTGACAACCATTAAAAGTTAAAAAACTAAAATGATAAAACTGAAAGTTAGAGGACTGAAATGAAAAATACTGAAAATTAGAACATTAATTTTGAATTTTTGCATATATAATGTAGAAGATAGAGTGAGAAAGGAGAACTTTTTTCAATAAAAATTAGAGAGAGCTTAAACTTCACCTTTCTTTTTCTTTTTTTTGATTCCAAAAAAAATTTAAATAGAGGAGGGGATCTCAAGAATTATTTGTGGGTTAGTTTATTATTTTGTTTTGGGACTGAGCTTAAATTTTTTTTAATTAAATCTATCCGTACGTTTAATTTTTAAATTGTACGGAACCTATTTTTCATCGAAGCACTCATCATTGAACCCTACAAAAATGTCTTTTGAGGGAGTGCAATTGCATTCACTGTCCACAACGCGGCTTGGTCACTGCTTATTGTTTCTTACACACAAAGTTGGTTAATGTGGCTAATGACTGGTCTTTAAATGGAATCATCTGCCAAATTCCTTCTAAGAAGTAACTTACCCGTGCGATGCACAGATAATATTGTAATATTTTATATAATATGGTTTTAGAGAATATTGTATATGTATTATAACATAATTGTTATAAAACTTTATTAGTAATGAATTTATCATAAAAAGCAACAATTATAAATTGCATACACATATTCATTATAATTATTCAATTGAAGTAATAAGAAAAAAAAAAAAAAAAAAAAAAAAAAAAAAAAAAAAAAAACTTTGGATGAATGTTATGGAATAAAAGTTGATATAGAATGTGTATTTCTCTTTCTTCTTAATTCTAAAACAAAATACACATCACAAACACCCATAGTTAATCACATCATTTACAAAACTCACAAATTCATAATGTTCGACCTTGATATCAAAATCGTAATCGTCGTTCACTCAATATTAAATGCAAGCCCTCCTTCCTTAGTTGTAGCCAACTCAAACAGGTTAGGATTAGATGAAACAACAATGTTAGAACTAGGTAAGTGTTGTCAAAAAATTGAAGGTAAATGACATTGTTTTTTATCTATGTGTATTTGACATGGGATTGCATGAAAGGTTAGTAGGTATATATAAAGAGTAGAATTGCAAGATGTGAAAATGGTGAATTAAAATGCAAAGAGTTTTGTGTGTACGTGTGAGGGATGAAAAATCTTGAAACATTGAACCAAAAGATACAAAGAATATTTATTTTATAATTAGAAAAGTCTTGAAATGTTAAACCAAATAAAACAAAATGTCATTATTTAATTTGTTATTATCTCTGACGTGGCACTTGAGAATATTTCAAAGCTTTTTGTATAAAATGCGCCATTTGGCAAAACCTCATACTTTCCCACATGATGTCTCTTCTTTATTTTATATATATATATTGATTGTGAAAATTTAGAAATCATTGTTAAGAAAACTCTGTTCATCATATAAGCTTGTTGACAAATTAGAGCAGCATGGCAATAAGCTTGCAGCTTTTAGCTCTTTGACACTCTAAACAGTTTCGCCTCTATTAATTTTGCGCCTCTCTTCTAATCCTATAGGTGATAGCACCCAAACTTTTGACAACACAAACTGAATAAAAATTCCCATTCCCAATCTTTGTGTTTTACTTTGTATCATGCGTTTCATTTTTTTTTTTTTCCATTACTTAGAAAAGATGCGTAGCAAGTTAGATTGGTATTATGTAAAGTAGAACACTCAAATTAGAACAAAAGTGTAAGCTTGCTTTTGGAACATTTTCATAAGAGTATTGTTTATTACACACATTGTACACACATTTCATTTTTTGAATTGAAATCGTGAATTCAAGTCACGATTTTAGTTCAAAAAATAAGTTGTGTACAGTGTTTGCAATAAGGTGTATGCATTAAGAATTACTCTTTTCATATTGTCAAGACAGTTATATGCATCAAGCTACAGAGAAAAGAATGATATTTAGTTAAAAATATAATCCATATATTATAGAAATTGTAGGTGACATATCATGCAACCTTAATCAATGAAAATCCAAGTACAACCTTAGAAAATAAATTTGTGTGATATAACATTAGCATAATGAAAGCACTCGCCTAGTAATATGATGGCTTAGAACTTCATAGTATTCTGCTCAGCTAGAATTTTACTTGAAGATAATCAATTACAGACTTGTCCACCTGGAAAGCCTTGGACAGAATATCATCTGCAATGGATGGTTTTGATCCGAAAACGGTGTTAGCAACAGTAATGATTCCAGGGTTTTGGCTACTCAAGGCAGAGATAGAGATGGCCTTTCCTTGACCCACATTTTGCTGGAAGTGAATGAGTCCAACTGGAAAGACAAACACATCACCCTCAAGGACCTTTGATATGAACTGGTTGTTGGGATTAGAGGTCACAAAACCAACGTAGAGGGTGCCTTCTAGGACTGTTAAAACTTCGGTAGCACGAGGATGAAAATGTAGTGGAATAAGACCCCATGGAGCATAGTCCAAGCGAGCCAGTGCAATACCAAGTGTGTTTAGTCCAGGAATTTGAGCTACAGTCACTGGGGTAACGCTAGAGCCAAGAGGATTAGATGTGTTGCCCGCTTTGTCTAGTCCACTAAGGAAGAAGTGGTCAGCCTGTGCAAGTTTAGGGTCCAGGCAAGCAAAGCCGTTCACTCGAGCTGCCATAATCACACTAGCACAATAAGATTTTAATGCAAAAAAAAAAGCCAAAATACATAAACTGTTTTAATTTTTGAAGTTTAAAGTAATCGATTTTAGTCTCTAAAAAGCTTAAAGTAAGCGATTTTAGTCTCTAAAAAACTTAATGTAATCGATTTTGGTCCTTGAAAAACTTAAAGTGATTGCTTTTCACTACTATGGTGTAATGACGCATTAGTATTTAGTTTGGTTGTGCCATCTAAGAGACTAAAAGCAATCATTTTAAACTTCATTGACTAAAATCACTCATGTACTAAACTTAAGTTTCCAACCATGTATTTAAGCCTACAAAAAATTTGAAGTTTGCATTATGGATAGAAAGAAGACAATATGAATAATCTTTAATGCAAAATAAAGCTAAGCATGTTATTGTTGGGCCACAACCTGAGCTAGTGGGGTCTGCAATGCAGAAATCCTGCACAGGACTAGAATCCGATGCAAAGGCCACAGCACAAGCGAATGCAAGCAGGCTCAATACGAAAATAATGTGGTTTGCCATTTTGATCTTGGTTTCTGGTAATTTCTTCAAGCTTGTTAGAAATTTAGACCCCTTAAAACACAATTGGATTAACCTAGTTAATTAGCCAAGTGATTAACTTAGTCAAATTATGCAATTCTAGGTTATCACAAACATACAATCATATCAAAATATAAAGCAGCGGAAATATAAAAGACACAATGATATGATCACTCAGGAAACCACAAGGTAAAAACCTGGGGAGGATTTGACCTAGCTATCCACAAGGTAAACCTGAATCCACTATGCGAAAGAATCGAAGTTCATACAAAATGACTTACAAGCTCCCCGCTTGATTTCCTAATACTACCCACCAGTAGAACTTACTGACACGACCACGTGCAAGCTCTGAATCCACGGACTCCTTCTTTCTTGGATTCTCCAATCAGCTACAAGCACCCACGCTTGTTATTCTTTAAGCTCCAATGGCAGCAACTGAGTTGATCATCAAGATGTTGAAATAATCTCTACCTTGAAAACCCTAAGTTTATGTGAAGGAAAGCTCTTCAATGATCTCACAAGAGATTCACACAAACCGCAATATGAGCAACAAAGACTTAGAGAGGTTTGGGTACAAAACCCTAGATACAAAAGAGGCACTCTCTTCTCTCTCCCAAGAGTCTCAAAAACGTAGCTTAGGGTTTCCTTTATATAGTGGGAGAAGTAGATCTGAAACCCCAATCCTTAATGGGCTTAAGCTGCTGTTTGGGCCGACTTAAAATTCTGCAGATACGATTTTCGATTGATCGAGCCTGTTTTTCGATCGATCGAACCAGGCAGAATATGAAGTCTTCTTCCTGCAGCTTGTATGTTCTTGAATCTTGACTTGAATCACCTTGAGCATTGTCTAATAAAACCTATAGACTCTAAGATCTATATCTAGACAAGTTTGTATTCACGATTTGCCAATTGTTCTAAACATTTAGAACCTAACAAACTCCCCCTTTGGCAATTCGTGACAAAACTTTCATACAAAATGAAATGCTCAAATACAAGAACAACCCAATATAATAAAATGCTCATTGGTATTGGAGCAAATTGTGAAATCCCTCACAATCCTTCCCTCACAATGCGGCTTCAATGATTCGAACCTATGACCTTGGCTCTGATACCACTTGTCGGACCGTGTGCCTTACCAATCCATCCAACGACCAATTGGTGAAGGATGAGGGGGCACAAATCTTTTATAGCATTCGATCGCAGACCAAACCCATTGGTATTGGAGCAAATTGTGAAATCCCTCACAAAGCTCATAGAAGATATCAAATTTAACTACCGAAAAGAGTTTGAGATGTGAAGCAATCCTTACATGAACTCTCTATATATAGACTAAGAAGACAGAACTTATTAGGCATATATGAGTAAGAATGAGTCCTGATGAATGCTGGACAGATGCTGAGAAAAAGTCTGAGACTTTCATCTTAAGCCAATTGTAGCTAATAGCATTTTCCAAAAGTTTATTTATGATATGCACCAAAATAATTACCATGTCCTAATATGTCAAATGCAACAGTCCAGATTTCAGATTAATTTTTTGTGAAAAATCTGGTCTAAGAGAATTTTGTGTCAATTTTTTTAATGTCTCAACAAACACCATATGCTTCACTGCTATTTTTACTTAAGTTAACATAATCTACATAATATAGTTAAGAGAAAATTAAGCTCGCCGTTTAAGAATGGCATATTAATTAAAAACATTATTCTCAAGATAATTGCTTTTGTTCAGGATGCAGGCCTGGTTTGGGTTTAAAATGTTCAGATTATGACTTGATTACAATGCAAGAGAGGTACGTCATCCTTAACCTAAAGAGAACCATCACCACCATCATATAAGTTAGATTCATAATCCAAATTGCAATTCGGTATGGATAAAGGATCTTCCTATGTTATACTATTTAATTCTCGACGATGAATCAATTAATTTGATAGCTCAGATATTGTTATTCATAAAGAGTCCATGAATTACCTCAGATTCCTATTTGACATTTTTTGTTGGGAGTTTTGGTATGAAAGAAAATTCTGTTCAAACTCATGTGCCTCGATGTTCGGACTGTCAATCTTATTTGTACTTGCATAAGGTACATGTATTTCAGTGATCCTTTGTCCTTATCCCTTTGCTCATAATTTATTAGAGAATAAACAAAAATTAAAATACTTTAAATTAGTTGAGGTTTCAGAATTTCTCAAGAGAAACAGATAATTGTATACGAGTGATTCTGTGATTACGTTGAAAATATGGAATGAAGCCTTGTGTAAAACTCTACTCAAACAACAGGGTCCAAACTCCAAAGTTGTGGCAGAGTCCTCTGTGTTTCATCTGGAAATGTAGAATGCACAAAATCTCATCCATTGCTCATCAAAGTTCTTATATTACACAAATATGTCTGAATGGGAATTAGATTTCTTTTTCATGTAACTTTATCTTAGCCTTGTACATCTTCTTAAAAGAGAATTAACTGCTTAGAAATTCGGTATACACCATTCCATTCTAGTTTCTGTATTGCTGGATGGAAAATTCAGTTCTACATCCTGCCTGCATATGAACTTGTCATCCGATAGCTTTGTAACACAAATTGGGGAAGAATGGCATCCTTTAGATTTTTCATTTTTCATTTTGTCTCTTCTTCCTTTGTTGTCCTTCCATTCCATTCCAATACTAAGATCTTGACCACTTGTTATTCAGATTCTCTTCCCTTTATGTCTCCAATTCCATAGAACTGATGCCTGGCTACATTTTCCTACAAGTTTTAGACAATTCTTGTCTCTGCAAGTTCATCCATTGACTACCAATCTACCACCAATTTGAAGGGGCAAGATTTAACAACAATAGTCCATGAAGTTTCCCCACCATTTCTCCCCTTTGCCATGGTATCAATAAAGTTTGTTTTTCATTTTTATGAAGATACTCCTTTTGCAATTCACGCCTGCGACGCTAAGTTATTCACTTATCTGAATAACCAATCAATAACTCAATTAAAATCCCAGCACAACAGAAAATTTGATTCCCACATAACATGAAAAATATATATATATATATCAATAATAGTAGTAGTTATTATTCTTGGCAAAGACATTTCAACATCTGTGAAACTGCATTAGAGTCTTTCCCCAGTTGGTCTCTCCAAGTGCCATACAAGTCTAAAATTGTTATTTTGAGAGCAAAATCATTAGTATCTGGTGGGATTAAAACAACTAATAATAAAAATAAAAATCTCCCAATTTGCTTTTATCCCACATATACCCTTATCATGAAGAGGAAATCCTGTACATCTTCTTGGTGAGCCAAATTTGGCAATATATATTCAATTCTTAACAAATTTTGTCTTAGTTTTTTTTGTCATCAATCAATCAATCAATATATATATATATATATAAAAGCAAAGATCTCATGTGGGAAAGTATGAGGTTCTGCCAAGTGGTGCAGTCTATACAAAGAGAATTGAAATATTCTCAAGTGCCACATCAGAAATAAGAACAAATTAAATATTTAATTTTTGTTTCATTTGATTCAATGTTTCAAAACTTTTCTAATTTTTTTAAAAAAAAAATTTATTTGTATGCTTTGGTTCAATGTTTTTCAAGGCTTTTCATCTCTCACACATATTCTTTACATTTTAATTCACCATTCTCATCTCTTGTACTTCTACCCCTTTATATATACCCACTCATAGCCCTTCATGTCATCCCATGTCAACTACACACCAACCAAAAACTATGTCATTTATCTTCAATCTTTTAACAACGCCTACCTAGCTCTAACATTGTTATTTCATCTAATCCTAACCCATATGTTGGCTACAACCAAGGGAGGCTTGCATTTTATATTGAGTGACAACAACAATTACGATTTTGATGCTAAGGTCGGAAGTTGTGAATTTGTGGGTTTTGCAAATAATGTGATTGACTGTGGGTGTTTGGAATGTGTATTTTGTTTTAAAATTAAGGAGAAGGAGAAAGAGAAAGACACATTCTATATCAACTTTTATTCTATCATATTCCTCTAAAGTTGCTTTTATTTTATTTTATTTCTCATTATTTCAATTGAATAATTATAATGGATATATATGTGCAATTTATAATTATTGTTTTTCATGATGAATTGATTACTGATAAAATTCTATAACAATTATGCTATAATACAGATACAACATTCTCCAAAACCATTTTACATAAAATATTACAAAATTATCCCTGCATAGCACAGGTGACTTATTAGTTACTTATAATAGTGGTTTCTCATTGTTCCCCATCAACAAACAGATAAAATTGTTAATGGAAAGTTGCATTATATGTATAAAAGAACATTGTTCATGCAAAGAAATTTCAATAGTGCTCACCAACCAGACAAGATTTTGTTCTCTTCACTAAATCTTATTGTCATTTGCTGTCTATATACTAGCATATTGAATTTTGTTTCTAGACTGCTAGTGTTATTAATTAAATCTAAAGGAAATCAGAATGGTTAGAAGGATTACCAAACCTATAATATAACGGCTTTTACAAATATTAAGAGTCTATTTGGATAAACTACTTGAAAATGTGCATTTTTAAAAATAGCGTTTTTAAAATGTGCGTTTGGAAAACAAAATTTTAAAAATTATATTAAAACGTTTGGTAAAATTTGTGTATAGTATTAGTCTAAAATTGTTGTTTTGGTGCAAATTACCAAAGAGAACTGGAAAAGACTTAATTCTGATGATATTATTCTATCATATTTGAAGTAGCTCATAATAATAATAATAATAATAATAATTGTGGGGGAGAAAAGCCCAACCCAACTTATTGGGCCCAAGGCACTATCCGAGGACCACTGTTATTCCGAGGAGACCAGGACACAGTCAGGCCCATGTGAAAGGAGGATGTCCGCGGGCGAACACGTGCACTGTCCGAGGAGTTGTTCATATGTCCGAGGAGACCGATACCCTCAGGCCCGACGAGGTTTTTGTCCGGCACGTGTCAAGCGATCTGTCTGACAAGTGTCAAGGGAGAAAAGGGACCTCGGACACACAAGAAGGTGACTGGAACAGAGAAATATCAAGGAGACAGACTTCAACCACCGCATTTAATGCACTGCACCTACCCTTCTGGCCGCATTTATGTGGAGAAGACCCCTGAACAGTGCATCCTCAGCTACCGCCACTCAGACAGGGCTAAAGGGGGAGTGTGATGGGACATGCACTCAAGTGGGCGCCTAGATGATGAACAAGTGGACGGTGGAGATGAAAAAGGCAGTACTATATAAGAGAGAGGAGTATCTGATAGTATGGATCGAAAATTAAGAGAGAGAAAATAGCATATTGTTTTACTGTAGCTCCAACATTTGTAACCTAAGTCCATCAATGAAAATTACCTCTTCGGACGAGACATTCACCTCTGTCCGAGCACGTATTAGTTCAAACCCTCTTGTCACCAGTGCCGTTTAATATTGTTATTTTTCATTATTAGCCTAGCTCTTTCACCCACTCTCTACAAATTTATTGTTTTGGGTTCAGTGGGCTCCAAATCCACATCTCATTGGGCTTGGGCTGCAGAATCTGACCCTACAATAATAATAATAATAATAGTAATAATAATAATCACTTCGCCTCTAGCCTTTTCTTTAAATAAAAAAAGTATTATTATCAAAAGCAAAAACTAAATTAAAATAGGGATTTACTAATGTGTGCCCTTAGGGCATATATTAGTAAACTATTTTAGAAATTTTTTTATGGAAAAACGAAAAAGTAATTAATTGTTTTGACATATTTTTCAATTCTCCATCAAAATAACCCCAATTACTTTCTCTTTCCCCAAAGCTATTATCAACCACAAATAATGAAAGTGAAAAAGAGATAGCAAAGAGAGAAACCAAAGATTTCCTTCACACGAACAGCTTGTTATTGTAAATATGGAAAAAAGAGCAAGTGGACATGTTGTTCCTGTGAGTGGTGCTTTCCTATTTCCATTTTCGATACTACAACGATTGAGCTCTTTCTTATTGTGATAACATTCACCACTGCTGTTTGCAACTTCTGCCTAAGACCCTGAGCACAATGTTGTCGTTGGAAAATCAGGGAGGTGAGGTTATTTGTTGGCTAGTGATTTTGTCATTTAGCAAATGTGTGAGGGTATATCAGGTATTCAAGGCCTAAAAAGTATTACAAGATCTGCGTTTTAAGTGTCGTTTTCAAAAAGTTGGCTGGTACTCCAGTTTCAAAATGTGATATTTTGCGTTTGAAAGAACGCAATTTCTAGTAAAATCACAATGCCAAACGCACACGTTTTCGGGTTTTTAATAAAAACGTGCGTTAAGGCTTTTAGAATAGCCTATTCAAACGGGCTCTAAATGAAGTATGAACTTTCTTGATTCCCACAGTGACTTCAAAATTTTCAGGAAGGTTCCTTCATCATCTAGATAGAGCAAAGCTTTGGTTTAGTACATTGGACCGGACACTACGTAGATACATTGACCAATTTTAGACAGGTGTCTGAATTGTGTCAGATTCAGCGCACTGGACCTAAGTCAAACTCATATAAAGTATATCATTGAGATACATGAAGTATTCAAAGTTAAAACAACAATATTTAATTGAGTAATTTCAATAAGATATATAGGGTCTGTTTGGATACCGCTTATTGCTGAAAACTGAAAACACTGTAACAAAATAATTTTTAAATGTGTGAATAGTGCCATGAGACCCAATTTTAAAATTTTTCTTGCTGAATAAAGTACTTGCGGGTCCCGTGAACAGTGCACGAGACCCACAAAAATGAAACGTAGACGCGCAACTAGCAGCTAAAAACGCTATCCAAACGAAGGCATAATATATCACTTTTAACTATAGGAATACAAACATGGCCCATGATTTGTATAATACCATAGACTTAAATGCATATTCAATTGTTTCTCAAAATAAAAAAAAAAAAACCATATCCAATTGATTAGAGCATCTCCAACAGGCTAGCTTTGTCTAAATTCTGGAGAGCAAAAGTTACTGTTCACACAAAATCACTCCTCCAACAGACTCGACATCTCCATTTTTTTTTAGATTTGCTACAGTAGCTCTCCAGGAATGAAGAACACTGTAGCAATCACTGTAGCTCCTCTAAACAATATCCTCCCTTAAAATATTACCCGGTTGAATAAAAAAAAATTATTTCTCTCTCGTTCCTTTTCTCTTTCGTTCTTCCCTCTCTTGTGCTTCTCTATCTCAACGGTAACATACCACAATCAAAACAAAAACACAAAACCCAATTGAAAGATTTGAAATACAAAAACAATATTTCTCATCAGCCTAATGAAATCTGAGCAATAAAATAAAACTAATCAAACCATAAAAATAAAAAATAAAAAACCATGTAGAACGCCGATCTGTGTAGAACACCGATGTTTGTATGAGAGAGAATTTGTTTGTGTGAGATAGAGGGAGAGAAATTTGTGTGTGTGTGTGTGTGTGTGTGTGTGTAAGAGAAAGAGAAAGAAACAGAGAGGGAGAAGCGAAGATATGTTGTTGTTCTGGAGGCTACCATACAATTGATCCGAAAAGAACTAGAAAAAGAAAAAGAAGGGTAGATGGAGATGGTGGGATACATGTGTGGTGGAGATTGGAGAAAAAACCAAGAGGGAAAAAAAAAAGTATGGCTGAAAGAAAGGAAAAGAATAAGAAATGACCATTTAGAAATACTCTCACAATATTTTCACAATAAATTTTAAGTAATTAGCTAATATTGGTGAGAAAAAAAAATAATTTCAACAGTGGGTTTAAATTAGAACTAGTAACAACTTTCCACATAAGATTTTGATGTGATTATTGTGAAAGTATTGCGAAAAATGTTATGAATATAACACATTTTATTAAAAAATATAATTGTTGGGAATGAATATAGAAAGAATAAAGAATGAATGAAAAAATAATATTTAAATGAGATAGAGAATTTGCTGGAAAGTGTATTTGAAAAAATAAGTAGCTAAAAGGTGAAATGAACTGTTCACTCTCCAAACAGTACAAAAATTTAGAGAGGCTACTGGAGATGCTCTTACAATTCCAAAATCATGGAGATATTTGCAAAAGCGAAAATGTGAAAGTCTAGAAGACTAGTGTGGTGTTTTGCCACCAGTGCATCATACTTCAACTCCCAAGTCAGATTCTCCTCTTTTTTTTTTCTTTTTCTTTTTTTCTTTTTTTAACGAAACTTCTATTGAAATCACAAAACATACCCATGTGCACTAGGGATGTACTATGGGATATACAATCAAGATCTCATATTACAATGGTCAAATCAAATCAGGAAGAGAAAGACATGAAAAAGTCTATTAGGCAAAACTCCATTCTGGCAAAGTATGAAAAAAAAAAAAAAAAAAAAAAAAGTTAATCTCGAAAGTAGACCATTCACATCCCTCAAAATATGATCAGTTCACGGTTTCGGTTGTTTTTTGAGTGGTGTAAAACTATGTAAAATAGTTTGTATGTAAATTTTCTCTCTTTTCCTATTAGGCTACCACTGACTCAGATCTTTATCTTCTCCCACTTTCCCTCTTTTCATTTTTTCCCAGATTAAAGACCCCAATTTACACTATATATATAATGCAGAAGATAACGTGAGAAAGGAGAACTTTTTTCAATAAAAAGAGATCAATACTTCACAAAAAGATTCCAAAAAACTTTAAAATAGAGGAGATCTCAAGAATTATTTGTAGGTTAGTTCTTTTTTTTTTTTTGGGACTCGGTCTAACTTTTTTTTATTAAATCTATCCGTACGTTTTAAATTGTACGGACCCTATTTTTCACCAAAGCACTCACCATTGAACCCCACAAGATATCTTTTGAGGGAGGGCAATTGCATTCACTCACCACAACGTGGCTTGGTCACTGCTTATTGTTGCTTACACACCAGGTTGGTTAATGTAGCTAATGACTGGTCTGTATGTGGAATCATCTGCCAAATTGCTTCTAATTGTGAAAATTTAGAATGATGTTAAGAAAACGCTGTTCATCATATAAGTTTGCTGACAAATTAGAGCGGCATGGCAATAAGCTTGCAGCTTTTAGCTCTTTGACACACTATACAGTTTCACCTCTGTTAATTATGTGGTTCTCTTCTAATCCTATAGGTGATAGCACCCAAACTGAATAAAAATTCTCATTCCCAATCTTTGTGTTTTACTTTGTATCATGTGTTTCATTTTTTTTTTTTTTCATTACTTGAAAAAAGGACGTGTTTGCAAGTTAGATTGATGTTACATAAAGTAGAACACTCAAATTAGAATAAAAGATTTTGTGTGTATTTGAATACCGCTTATTTTGCTAAAAACTGAAAATTTATTGCTGAAAACACGGGAATTCTAGAATTTTGCCCTTATTTTTTTAAAAAAAATTAGCAATATGTCCATGTTTTGAAACTATTTAGGTCCATGCCCCTATTTTGAAACTTGATTTTATCAAAATCGAGTTTCAATCAAAAAACTCGATTGGTAGAAAATCGAGTATGGGGCAATCAAACTTAAAAAAAAAAAACAAAAAAACAAAAAAACAAAAAAACAAAAAAAACAAAAAAAAACTTGCATGGAACTCTAGTTCATGGAGCTCGAGTTCCATTTAAAACGTCAATATAGAACTTCCTGAACGCAGCTATAGGTATGAAACTAAAAAATAAATAAATTAAATTAAAAAAAATTAAAAAAAAAAAAAACCTTGCATGGAACTCAAGTTCTATGAACTCGAGTTCCACAATTTTTTTTTTTTAAGTTTCATTTGGCATAACTTGATTTTAAACCAATCGAGTTTCAAAACAGGAACATGGACCTAAATAGTTTCAAAACAAGGACATATTGCTAAATTTTTTTAAAAATAAAGGTAAAATGCTAGAATCCCCCTGAAAATATTGCAGCAAAATATTTTTTATTGCTACAAATTACTATTCACCTGTTTTTATCACTTGACTGGTCTATGAACAGTGCCACGGACCAGCCAAAAAAAAACGCAAGGGAAACAAACGCAAACGCAGCCGCTCTACACAAACGGACCCTTTATTCGCGCAAACACATGTAAGATTGCTTTAGAAACATTTTCATAGAAGCAATGCTCATTACACACTGCCTATTACACACATCATACACACATTTCAATTTTTGAATTGAAATCTTGAGTTCAAGTCACGATTTCAAGTCAAAAAATAAGTTGCGTACAGTGTTTGCAATAAGGTGTGTGCATTAACAATTACCATTTTCATAGTGTCAAGACAGTTATATGCATCAAGCTACAAAGAAGATAATGATATTTAGTTAAAAATATACTCCATATATTATAGAAATTGTAGGTGACATATCATGCAACCTTAATCAATGAAAATCCAAGTACAACCTTGGAAAATAAATTTGTGTGTGATATAACATTGGCATAATGAAAACACTCGCCTAGTAATATGATAGCTTAGAACTTCATAGTATTCTGCTCAGCTAGAATTTTGCTTGAAGATAATCAATTACAGACTTGTCCACCTGGAAAGCCTTGGACAGAATATCATCTGCAATGGATGGTTTTGATCCGAAAACGGCGTTAGCAACAGTAATGATTCCAGGGTTTTGGCTACTCAAGGCAGAGATAGAGATGGCCTTTCCTTGACCCACATTTTGCTGGAAGTGAATGAGTCCAACTGGAAAGACAAACACATCACCCTTCTGAAGGACCTTTGATATGAACTGGTTGTTGGGATTGGAGGTCACAAAACCAACGAAGAGGCTGCCACAAGGATGAAGATGTAGTGGAATGAGACCCCATGGAGCATAGTCCAAGCGAGCCAGTGCGATACCAAGTGTGTTTAGTCCAGGAATTTGAGCCACAGTCACTGGGGTAACGCTAGAGCCTAGAGGATTAGATGTGTTGCCCGCTTTGTCTAGTCCACTAAGGAGGAAATGGTCGGCCTGTGCAAGTTTAGGGTCCAGGCAAGCAAAGCCGTTCACTCGAGCTGCCATAATCACACTACCACAAGTAAGATTTTATTGCAAAAAAAAGCCAAAATATGCTCACAAACTTTTTTAATTTTTGAAGTTTAAAGGATCGTTTTTAGTTTATAAGAAACTTTAAGTAATCGATTCTAGTCTTTGACAAACTTAAAGTGATTGCCTTTTGTATCTATGGAGTAATGAGGCGTTAGTATTTAGTTTAGTTATGCCATCTAAGAGACTAAAAGCAATCATTTTAAACTTCATTGACTAAAATCGCTCATGCACTAAACTTGAGTGTCCAACCATGTATGTAAGCCTACAAAAAATTTGAGGTTTGCATTATGGATAGAATAGAAGACAGTATGAATAATCTTTAATGCAAAATAAAGCTAAGCATGTTATTGTTGGGCCACAACCTGAGCTAGTAGGGTCTGCAATGCAGAAATCCTGCACAGGACTAGGATCTGATGCAGAGGCCAGAGCACAGGCGAATGCAAGCAAGCTCAATACAAAAATAATGCGGTTCACCATCTTGATCTTGGTTTCCAGTCATTTTTCAAGCTCAAAAAGATATCAAATTGAACTACTGAAAAGAGTTTGAGATGTGAAGTAATCCTTACATGAACTCTCTATATATAGACTAAGAAAACAGAACTTCATAGGTATATATGAGTAAGAATGAGTCTTGATGAATGCTGGACAAGCTGCCGTCCTAATAACTGATGCTGAGAAAAAGTCTGAGACTTTCATCTTAAGCCAATTGTAGCTAATAGCATTTTTCAAAAGTTTATTTATGATATGCACCAAAATAAATACCATGTCCTAAACTCCTAATATGTCAAATGCAACAGTCCGGATTTCAGATTAATTTTTTTGAAAAAACTGGTCTAAGAGGATTTTGTGTCAATTTTTTTAATGTCTCAACAAACACCACATGCTTCACTGCTTATTTGTACTTAATTTAACTTAATCTACATAATTAAGACTTAAGACAAAATTAAGCTCGCCGTTTAAGAATAGCATATTAATTAACAACATTATCCTCAAGATAAATGCTTTTGTCCAGAATGCAGGCCTGGTTTGGGTTTGAAATGTTCAGATTATGACTTTGATTGAAAGAGTGGTACGTTGTCCTTAACCTAAAGAGAACCATCACAACCATCATATAAGTTAAGAGTCCGTGAATTACCTCAGATTCTTATTTGACATTTTTTGTTGGGATTTTTGGTATGAAACGAAATTTTGTTCATTGTTAAATAAGAAATTGAAATTCCTAATCAAATAAGTGTTGTTGTATTCCTTGTTCATCAAGGACTTGATTGGACCCTAATATGTAAACAGTATTATAAAGGGTTCTATGGCTTTAGCTTAAGAATGCTTTCATATAAGAGGAGAATAAAACTCTTAAAAAAGAACATTGAGTAAAATAGAGAGAAAAATTGCAACTTGAGAATCTCATAGTTTGAGAGGTTGAGTATTGTAATCATATTGAGTATAGTAGAATTGATCTCCTCTCTTATTGAAATGAAAATGAAATAGAAAAATATTGTAGAGAAAATTAATATTGAGATGCCAAAGCAAAAGAGATAGGGTACACGAAAGTTATGTGGATCTCCTTTCTTATTGAAATCAAAATGAAATAGAAAAATATTGTAGAGAAAATTAAGATTGAGATGCCAAAACAAAAGAGAAAGAGTACACAAGAATTACGTGATTTGACCTGACATTCTACTTCATCGGGATAAAGCCCTTAACAGCTACATCTTTGATATTAGCAGTGTGTCCCATTTTATTATTATAAAATTGGTTGATTAGTTATTACTTTGTGAAACTCTCTCTCTCTCTCTCTCTCTCTCTCTCTCTCCATTTTACATAAAAACAAATTACGTACACATGGGTTTAGCAACCATATGAAGGAAAAGGAAAAGTATGTCAATAGGCACCACTTCAACTGTTGAGCATGATGTATGTTGGAATAATTGCTAGGAAGTAAATTGGATGTTGCTTTAAGTGTCTAAACAATCTGAGAGTTAGAATACTCCTTTTGAAATAGGCTTGGGGCTTACACCTATAAGGCCTTTATCTACTTCCCTCCTTCTCCTATTATTATTTAGTACAATGGACCCCAAAATTTGGGACTAAGACTTCGTTGTTGTAGTATTATTATCTAATACGAAAGTAAACTGATTTGGTGAGACTATTTTGTTCAAAAAATAAAGCCCTGACCTATTTGCCACGAGTTTAGAAATTCTATCATAGCTAACATTACAGGCTTATTGGTATAAAATGACCAAAAACTTTTGCATTCACAATCAAAGTTTGCTTGCTTCAATGCAAGCCTCCCAATTATCTTCCAGTAAGGCTTAAAGAGGAGACCGGGCATTCCACCAGGCCCTGGCGATTTGAATTTGAGGAGATACATTTAGCAAAGTAGCTGTCCAATTTCCTGTTCGTATAGCATTTCATATAAGTAAGAATAATGATTTGTACATTAGTCCCAGAATCGACAATCAAACATTAACATGCATGCTAAGAATTTTTTATCAGATATTTTAAATTTGCGTAAAGGAGTAAGCAAATACTAAATAGAAATGTATTTAACGTTTGTTTGCTTCAATAACAAGCCTCCCACCCATCTCCTAGTAATGCTTAAAGAAGAGACCACGAATTCCATCAGGCCCTAAACAATTAATTTTAGGAGATTCATTTAGTGCCTAACTCCTCTTTATTTGGTATTTCATACAATAAGAAAATGATTTCTACAACTACAAGCATCAACAATCTAAACAAAAACATGCGTGCTAAGAACTTTTTCTGTAAAATATTCTAGAGAGGAATGAGTAAATGTATTTTGGACCAAATTGACAATCCTAAACGTAGAAGGATTAAACTGCAATTTATTTGTTATCTTTCTATCCTTAATTCATTATTCTACAAATGCTTATACTTAGAATTTAGACATAACATACACGTAGTCATTGAAAAACCAACTGCAACCAATTGATGTTTGGTACAACATTTAATAACATGCTGTCATATTTATTGGTTCCCGAGTAAAACAATAGAGAGAAAAGGGCACGGGCAAGGGTTGGGTCCAATGCACAAGTGGACTGAACTCATTGTGATGTGGGCACGTAAAAAATTTTCAACACATGTCCAAATTCCAATAGGTCCAATGCAAAAGAGCATTAAACAAATGGCAATTCCAAAAGCCACATGGCATTTACAGTGAGCTCAATAGATGTCTTTTTTCTTTTCTTTTCTTTTCTTTTTTCCAAATTTTGATTAATCAATCCCTATTTTTATTCCAAGATGCTCAATAACTCATCAACAAAATATTACAAAACCACAGTACCTCAACACCTATAGGCTTGCTAAATGATTTCTCTTCAATTGTTTATTCTCTACCAACTCTCTTTCTACAGTACCAAACAAGAAAACATCTGAATGAAATAAATAAATAAATAAATAAAAGTAGAGAATTCATTGGAGTAATGTATTTTTTTTTAAAAGGTGGATTGCTAAAATAGAAAAATGAACGTCTAGTAAAAATTGTTAGAAAATTGGCTAGAGTTCATTGAAAATGCTTAAGAAAAAAAAGGCATATAATGAGCAATTATTAAGCTGGTTGAAACTTGCAATAGGATGAAATAGAATGTAAAGCAAATGCTCCCCACGCCCCTTTTTGAAGCTACAGGCTAGAATAAACGTCAAGCAAAACCATCTACAAACGTATTTCATATACAAATCAATTAAAGAGAAAAAGAATAATATCCCAGAAGATATGTTACAGGCACGAATATAATGATGATGCGAATTTTAACATTACACCATATGCAACATATGTCACACGAAAAATAAAAGTTTTCTTCTTCTTCAAATGAACAATGGATTGAACTATGAACTACTAACTGCGTATCTCTCAGCTTAGTAAGCCACTACTGGACCAAAACAAAATTAATCAAAAGAATAATATTACAAGTCAAATAATATGGTCACAGACTGCAAATACAACTCACTGTGACATGGATTCGTTTTATATCAATAAGGTCAATCACTCAAATGTACAAATATAAATCTTGTAGTCCTTTCTTCTGTTCTGTTCTATGCAATTCTTCACATCCCAGATTAGGATGGCTGATTTTTTCTCTGTGCACCTAATCGTGGAGCAGCAGGCTTGGCTCCTCGACCTCGGCCAGACAATAAAGGCTGTGCCCTTGTAGCTGGTGCAGGAGCAGCAATGGCATTCCAAAGGTCATCATCAGCTGATGCAGCTCTTCTAACATTCAAAGGCTTTGATGTTTTTGGAGCTGGTGCAGCTATGGAATCCCACAAATCATCATCTTCATCATGTTTGGTCACCTTTGCTGCATTTTTCGGTCGTAAACTTGTAGCTGGGGGATGGGGAATAAGAAAAATTCCATTAAAAGACTTGTTGAATGCAAGACCAAAAACTAAAAGCAACCAGGAGCAAATGGTATAAATGAGTAAGCAATTGTGTCTTTTACTATTCGCGCACAAGTGGTGAGAAGTATTTTCAAGTACACAATAGAAACAAGATAGAATAGCAACAGAAACTATAAAGCTTCTATTACTGAATATATGGTTGTTAATGTGCATATATTGTGTCAAGACAATCTACAACATAGCCATGATCCCAGAGTTTTAGGGTCGGAATGGATCCTCAACAAAGCAATCGGGGTTGACTGCGTGTATTAGGGGACACCCCAAGTTGCGTCTATAAGGATTTCGTTCAAATTAAAATTACTAAATTATATGACAGCTACCAACCTACGACAACCCTCCTTTTTCCATGCTTGTGAGTTGTAATCAACTGTGAGCAAAATATATGACACTAAGCACTGATAAAGGTAGAGTTTGTCAAGACACATATATAGGGCAAAATAATAAGTTGCTAGTTGCTATTACTCTAGAGAAGAAACACATCCGAGTCACAATCAACAATCCTAGAAGAAATGTCTTTGTTTTTTTTCATATGAGGCATGCCAAGTGACAATAGCTAAATGCACACTTCTAAATGAAAGGTAGTTCAAACGGTAGTCAGACTTCCCACCAGTAACAATTATATTCAAGCTGGACTAGGCTACCAGTTGCAAAGCCAAAAAATAAGTCTACTGAGACCAAGCTAAATATATCAATATTTATTTTGCTAGGTATATATAGTAGGAGGGGGGCTGACGGGGTTTGAACCCCAGTGCCGAAGCACAAGAGGTGTGGAATCACTGGGGTATCCCTCGAGCCCGTAAAAATATCAATAATTTTTAAATCCATAAAATAAAACATATTTTCTTTCATTATAAAGTCATGTATAATTATCCTTTAAATTATATTAATCATACTTAATATCTTTAAACATTTTAAATCAAGATTATTTTCGGTTAAATAAATTAAAGATTACACATGAAAGTATAACAATAGTTTTAGAAAACATAAAATCTATACAAATCAATTAAAGGATAATTAATGTCACTTTTATACGCCTTAACATAATGTCACTTTTAAATAATGTCACTTTTATATGCCTTAACATATACAATATAATATAAGAGAAATATAACATAATATGAAATGAAAATTTTCTTTTATTTATGGATGACAACGGAGACATCCAGGGTTCAAATCACCCCACCCCCAACTATTGACATATCAAAAAAAAAAAAAATTTGTATCCCTAACTCTCTATATACAAACTGAAAAGGAGATTGTTTTTGGAAAAGAAAAAGAGAATTTACTAAAAAGATTTTCTTATATATTTTTAGAAACATAAGCATTAAATGCTCCTAAAGTTAAGGAATTCTATACGGCAAAAAAACTGCAAATTAAATGACACATTAGTACTTTAAACGAGCGTTTGCACAATTTAAAATATATATATATATATATATATATGAAGGGGCCATTAAGTAAATTTACACATAATTTAACATTTCATTAATAAATTTATAGGGAGTATGGAGGAATTTTAAAAAGCCAAGGGGGCCTGTTTCCCCCCCCCCCCCCCCCCCCCCCTCTTTTCCCTCTGCCCATAGGCTACACCAAGCAACTCAAGATTAAATTCATTGATCAGGCATAGAATGCATGCGGGCAACACACATACTTATTGAATTCAATGTGTGTGTGTCAGAATCAAATTACATCTAGTATAACTCTTTATTAATGTTACATCATTTGGTAACTTTTTATTAGGTTGATATTTTGAAAATCACGACATTAAACTATACATTCTATTTGTTCTTAGTACACACACAATTTGTGTTATCAAATGTATTTACTATCTCATCCCCAAACTCATGTTTTGTAGATAATTTTAAAGTACAAAAATAAAAAGCCATGAAATTTAAACATGTGATAAATAACAGTCATTGATTTGGCATAGATGACATCTGGTGTATCTAAGCCATCAATTGATCAAGTATAGAAGACATATTGGCAACACGTGTCAAGATCAAGTTATATCATGTGTAACTCTTTATTAATGTTACACCACTTAATTACTTTTTATTTGGTTAATATTTTGAAAATCATATTGTTGGATTATAAGTTCTCTTTATTCTTAACATGTACACCAAATTTTGCATTAATCAAATTTATTTACTATCTAATCTATAACTCGTGTTGTGTATAATTTTGAGGTACAAAAACTAAAATCTAAACAAGTTATAGATGACAAGGAAGTTGATCTCTAATCATCTTGGTATTTTGAAAGAATGGCATATATATATAATTGGTAAGTTACACACACATCTAATGGGTCTTGAACCCACAACCTCACCCTCCACTTTGGAGCTTATACAAAAGAAGGTGCCCTTTGAGTTAGAGCTCATTGACACTTTAAAGAGAGAATTTATAACGTAATGGTAAATTTTTATAATAAAAAAATACATCCAATAGAAAGTTCTTTAGCAGTGTAACATTGACAAGTTACACCAATATATGTATATATATAGTGTGACGGAGCATGTTAATTGATTTATAAGGTTTTTGGAAATTTATAATTGATTCTAAACTAATTTTTTTTTAGTAATTTTCTATATGTGCAGTTAGACAAAACCAAACAATTGAGGTGTAAATTTGTCTCAATAAAATAATTATACATACTACATGATCACATATAATTATATAAAATAATAAACAAGCAAATTCCAATAACTTATTTGGAAAAAATAAATAAATAAATAAACACTTAGTTCAATTACTCAAACCATATTTATCAAATATAAACATCAAATAAACCATAACAAGCCAGCCACAAATATCAAATTTAAAAAATAATAATAAAAATAAAAATAAATTGTAGATTATAAAAAGATGCTAGCTGTTAACCACTCGTTTATATTTTAAATATAATAAACACAATATGCTACAAATATCAACTACGTGTCATCTATAACAGTAAGAGAATAAACAGTAAAACAACTAAACATAAACTCCTAAACTAACCACAAGCACTCAAAACAAACCGACAGAGAGAGATTCAACTGCGGCACTTTTGTTGAGTCCGGTTATAGTACAACCAGTGAGTTGAGGTTGTAGAGGCAAAGTGTTGAGATGTCATAGCGTGGCTACTATGGCTGCCGTGTAAGGGAAACTTTTTATGAGGATCTATACATGTGTGTTAGAAATTTTTTTTTTTCTTTTTTGTATTTGGACAAGTCCTTATTCCTGATTTACATAGAAGAGGAATCCTAATTTGGAAGGGATTTCTTTTTGCTTATATTGCGGATTTGAGATTTAGTGCTTGGATTTGTAGAGATTATGGGCCGGATTGTATTTTATTGGGTTGTTTCAATTGAATTTCTTTTTGGATATTTTCTTATCTCAGAGTCTGGGGGGGCCGGTAAGTTAATTTCCCAAACAATTATAAATTTTTTCCCATTTTAAAAATTCAGTGGGGGCCCTGGCCCCTCCCTAGCTCCGCCCCTATATATATATATATATATATATCTTCCAGTCATGAACCAGATGGGGTAGATGGGTAAACCATTTTAACTCATCCACTTTTACCAAATGGTAAATACTGTCCGCAACTAAAAGTTGAATGGATAATCTACCTTGTTTTGGCTGGGAAGCAGGTTGTGAGACTGGCCGCTTTTGAGCTGCTTGAACGTTTGCAAGAGAGGGAGATGGTTTTGGCTCTTCAAGTGGTTCAATATCATCCCAACCATCCTTGTCATTTTCACGCTCTTCATGGATTCCATTTTCAAGCTCTCCCCATCCATCCGTTGAGGTAGGAGATGGAGGTAGAGGTTGATCAGCAAAATCTGGGGTGGAATTGACACGGATAGGTGCTGTACTTGGAGTATCCATCACTAGGATTCAAGGAAAGTAATTACAGTAAGATTGAATTTCAAATAAATGCACTCACATAAACTTATGTATCCATTGGATGTCGTGATCAATTAAGTGCATTTTCTAATATTAGTGCCAGAATGCATATATATAACTTCAGAGAGACAAGAAAACTAACATAATTAACACATTTTGCTCTACCCTGTTCCTGTACTGTACATAAAGTAAGCCCTTATGTACCAACCCACCCTCTTTTTTCTTCCAACAACACAATAGAAGCAGTCTACATGAATATGCATGTCCCAAAACTGTTCCAAAATCAGTAGCCAATACCTCCTTGACAAAGATAGAAACACCAGACCTCATTTATTTTTATTTACTAAAAAACCTTACAGAGTTACAGTATGACAGATACCACATAAGCTATTCAATTATGAAAGTTGAACAAAACAGGCTTTATGGCTCCATTAATTACTGGTTACCACAATAAGCTCTCTTGCTATGAAATATCTAAAAATTTATCATATTTAATCCAGTCATTCTACTTAAGTCTATACAATAACCCATACATGGGCAATAGCAAATCACAAGGCCCAGATTTGCAATAAGCTGGAAAAGGAAAACAAAAAGACAAGTTATCAACATGCCTACCTGAACTGGCATTGGAAGAAGTAGAAGTTAGGGGTGCACTGGAAGTCACAGAAGAAAGTGGAGCTTGTTCAGAAGGTTTGCCCTTGAGAGTCAAGGAGCTCATGGCCCATCTGCATAGGTACCATGAGTTTCAAGTCAATAGTAAGGCAAAGATGCATTTTCTAATATTCTGAGTTGAGAACCAATTATGGAAGAGTGGAGTTGAAAATCAAGGTATTAATAGAACTATTCAAAAGCAATCAAATTTACAAAACAGGCACAAATGGAGATTAATTAGGGGCATGTGTGGGCTTTATTTTTGGGTAAGTTACACACACTGTGGGTCATGAACCCACAAACTCACCCTCCATCCCATTAATATGGAAGGAGTACGTACACTTTGGAGCTAGAGCTTATTTGCATGGCATATTTTGACATTTGGATGTCCCATATCTTAATAAAGGTTGATCTTGTAAAATGCCATCTCTATATAAACACCAAAACAATTATTATAAATCATTTAATTTTATATAGAAAATGCCTTCCTTCCAGCAAGTGCTAGAAACAAGCCAATAGATTTGATTACATGCTATCAACAACATAATAAAAAATATATATATTTAAGATCTGAAATTTAAAAAATAAATAAATAAATAATCCCATTTACAAGTTACAATTTAGGATTAGCAGTAGAGTGGAACAATACATGATGGTTTCACCCATGTGCTTTTAGTACCCAGTTTCACATAAAAGACAACAGCTTGGAATCATTCCAACAATTTGTCTCAATTTTGAATGAAAAGAACACATACATACATACATATGTACATTCATAACTCACCCAAGTAAACTAGCATTTCCAGGTATTGACGGCAACCCAAGGCCTGCACCTCCAGTATCTCCTGAATTTGCCTATAAATGACCACCAAGGGGAAATAATCAACATAAAAATTATGAAAGAACGGAGCAAAACCAAATATCAGCATCATATATTCTAGTTCAGACTCATTTATCAAAAAAAAAAAAATCTAGTTCAGACTCAAGACCTTCTTTCCCTAAAAATTAACTACTTCTTAGTAAAAATACAACCAAAAGAAAGAAAGAAAGAAAGATTGAAAGGAGAGACAGGAAGACTTATCCAAAAAAGGAAAGGAACAAGATAGACACATTAATTTCTTCTGATATCAAAAGCACCACTAAAAATGCACAAGCTATAAACTATTCACTCTTGAGTCTAAACCAATATACATATCTTTCTACATTCGGCCAAGAACATCACTTTTATGATAAGAAGCAAAAAAAAATAACACAACAAAGCAAAAACATTAAGGGCAGAAACCCTATCTTAAAATAAAGAAGTATGCTATCTGATTTAAGCATAATATGCATACTTCAAATAAGTTGTGTTCTTCTTCTTAAGCAGATAACTTTACTTAACAAGCAAGGAACATTTCACAACATTAATTTTGCACACGCACTCTGGCCTTACACACATGGCAAAAGAAACAATAAGCTTCAGCTCTGTAATTCTTTGAGGGAACCTTGTGAACACAACCTGTGAAAATGAGGTCTTTCGTCTATTTTTAATATTTATCACTTATTTAAAGTAAAAACCAATAAACTTCACATCATCTTGTATCAAGAACTTTTCTTCGAGCAGGCGGGATGCTGGAGTCACCATAAATATACTAGCTGGGGGGTGCTATGGTCAGCCAAGTTGGGAGAGTCAAAAAAGGAGATCGTGTAGGTACAAGGGTGTCTGTACTACAATGGCCATAGAAACAGAATATCACAGACCATGACTTCACTAACTCTTGCATCATAGATGTGATGTCAACAGGAAATACATAAGAATTGATTCAGGAAAAAACGTGGAAGTCCGTTATCAAAAGGAAAAAAGTGGAAGTCAGTAAACGCAAGCTACACTCATGCACACAATACTTATCTCCTCAAATATACATGCAGATTTTATAAACAGAAGTTGTGCTTTAAACCAAAATGCCACGAATTTTTTTCATAAGCAAATAATAATTAGAAATAACAAGAATTTAAAAACACACCTTCTCTTGGAATTGCTTCAGCATCTGCAAAAATTGATCAACAGCTTGGAATGCTTTTGAGCGAACATCGCTGTTCAAAATTAAAAAGGAAGACAACACGATGGCTCAAAGACTGAAAATACTTCAAGGTCCAACAATAAAACAAGTAACCATGTTAAGAACATAAGACCCAGAGAATAGAAACAAAGAAATTGAGTACAAAAGAAACAAAAAATAATAATAATAATAATAAATAAAAATAATAATAATAAAAATCCCCACAGGGGGTTAAAGTAGCATCATAGAAATTCATCTTTTATGAATATGATTGTTATTTTAATGTCTACAGATAGAAGAAAAATTATTGTGCCTAATGATCCTATCATTTAAAAGAGCCCCAGAAAACATGTGTGATATTAATTAATAGTAAAAAATCTAAGGAGGCCAGTGTTCAAAACTGCAAGCATTGTTCTCCCAGAATTAACCGTGTCTGGTTTATAGAGTATTTCTGACTGTCCGCTCCTAGCAATAAAATATTACTGGATCAAGGGCACATTTCTTAGGATTGACAGGCCGCCGGACAGTTAGTTGGAAAGGGGAAGACTTAATCAACATAAGAAATAAAATAGGACAGGCAAAAAAAGTTGGATAAAAGGAAATGAGTGTTAAAAAAGCACAGCCTCGAACGTTTACACCAGGAAAATGGCTAAAATATAATAGGCAAATCATTTGAAGAATAGTTAACCTGTCAGGATCAATGGTAAGTACAACGATGTTCGGTAGAATCCGAGTTGCAATCTCAGTGACGTCATAATAAGCACTGGTGGCACATAGAGCCATGATCCCTGACACAATAAAATTTTGAATTGGTCCATAAACTAACTGGTACAACAACATTGGTATTAATCAACATCCAACATTTAAAGAATTGAAGATGGAAGTTAAAATGCACAAATTTATTATTAACAAAACGTAGGAATATTTTTAATGCCAAGAACTTCATGAATAATGAGGTGAAAGAGTTGCCACAGACAAATATTGTAGAGTTTTAATACCTGCTCCTCGGGCAGGCGAGAAAGTATCACGCAATGCACGAACAGTAAATGCATTAATCAAAACTCTCTTCCTTGTCTGCATTGTAGATCTGAACCCATCAGTTGACACTCACAAAAGGAATATTTAAGAAAATATGCTTATGACGACCAATTAGACCACAATGAAAAAAGGAAGAAAGCATGACATTTAAGAACAAGCATATCAAACAAGAATATCAAGTTATTCAGGATGCCAATGAATCAATAAAATAAGAAATTGTTGATACTAACCCCTTCATTTAGGTGACTTGCAATATTCCCAAGTAAAATGGTAGTATTTGTTCTGATTGCTGGCTCTTCATCAACCTGCAAGATTTACAAAACTGAGAAACCTATTGAACATAAAAGAAAAAGAAAAAGAAGTCTTCATCAACTACATCAATATGAGTGAATGACCAGCTCTTTATAGGCTCCACTTCTCCAAACAAATGGTTGAAACTATTACCTGCAACTTTGAGAGATACTTCAATAATGACCCTGAAATAGTACGTTGAGAAAGCTGCAATGTCAAGTGAAATAGGAACAACATTTAGAAAGGAGTCAAAAAAACATAAAAAATTATCTACCATTGATTAATAAAATGACTGGGGAAAAAAACCCATGAAATGCAGACTCAAGATGATAACATAAGGAAGAGAAGTGCGTTGCATCATTTGCCCGTAAATATTATGGTACTACAATTTCAATCACAGCATTAAATTAGCTTGAAACAACAATTTGTTGAGCATGGGTAAGAAATACTGAACATCCTCTGCCATTTTGGCTTCCATCTAGGGTCATATTCTCCATCAAATCACAAGCCATCATGTCTTTTTAGTTCCTTGACCTTCCTTTCCCTGTATTCTTTCTCATCCTTGAAGTGAATTCAACTTAATTCAAACCACTCTAATTTAGGCATGAGGACATTCTCTCATCTTGTAAGACATGGTGCAAGACAGTTTGCAAAGGGTGGCCAAACTGTAAGGTGCCCCACCAAGGAAAAGACAGAAGCCCAAGAGTCATTAAAATAGGTATGCCAATGAGCTATGATTCAAATGACACTACCTCTCACAAGAATGGAAAGAGGGTGATATTGCGGGTTCAAAACCTACGACATGTTTTGTACAGCAAAAAAGCCTTAGTCCCAAAACTCAGCTTCGAATCCACAACAAACTAATTAGATTAATGCAACAAATCAACACTAATATTTCTGCACTTTTTAAATGCAATTCATTATTCCTTCTCAGAAAATTCAACACTAACTACCAGAATTACTGCAGTATATGCCTCATACATTAAAGGGCTCTCACCAAAATCAACAGTGGTTTTTATCAATAAATCCATTACACAGAAAACAAAGGAAATAGGAGTCCTAAAACCAGAAAATATGATGCACAAACCTTAGGAGCCAGAGTAAGCATGGATTTAAGAGTCAGTTCACGAAGGAAAGCAGATGTGTCAGAGAACCCAGTAGCAACATGAGGGTAAACCTAGTTGCAAACACCAAATGGAATTTTAGAATTTCCACACTGCTAAAACAATAGATAATAGAAGAAAAGTAGAGTTTGCATGATTGTAAAAGACATTAAAATAATTTGTATCATTGACCGCATACTTGTTCGTCAACAATTTGTGCTGATAACGTCTCTCCATATTGATCAATATGTTGCAAGAGACCAACTCGAATAGCTCGGTCATTGGAGGCAAATAGTTTCACAATTGTTGGCAGCACCTGCATATAATTAATTTGAGTCAAGTTAGAGTAAGATCTAGAGTGAAAAGAGGACCAATAAAGGAGGGTGGAGTAAAATAGCAATAGTGCCACAAACACTTCAAAAAACAAAATAATTTTTTTGTTTGATTGGTAAACTATACAAGCACCCGGCGTGTCTTGAACTGATAACCTCACCATCAACTTTGCTCTTACAAAGGGAGGAGGTGCCAAGGTAAACCCATGGACAAATTATGAACGAATTATATACTATAACTTTCTTGCTTGTTAGTTCTTAGTTTTTCTTATTTTTCTGTAGCAAACTGCCTGTGTGCTTTTATTTTCATTATTGTTCTCTTCTTTACCAATGAAGATAATTACTTATCCACAAAAAAAAAATGCTCTGTACCTCCCCTTTTCAGTAGATAATCTTGAGGAAAGACCTAATATGTGTTCTATTATTTTAATAAAATAAAAGAATTTTTTGTGTAGGAACAAAAAGAAGTAGATTCATTCTATACCCGATAAGTACCAATACACAATGGTAGGATGATTGGTGGTATACTTTGATCATGGGCTATAGCTATTCATTAAATGACCATGTAAGCCACCTCTGGACCGTTTTAAAGGTATTAAATGAAGAAACGCCTCTATGTAAAGTAAGAAAATTGCTCCTTTGCAATTGTCAAAATTTACCCAAAGCTGATTGGTGCTGCATGTGCAAATGCAATGGTGAATCTGTTGATCACCTTTTAATTCATTGCCATATTGCTTCAGATCTGTGGTCCATGATTTTGGTTTTGTTTGGAGTTTCATGGGTGATACCAAAATCTGTTGTTGAGCTTTTAGCTTGTTGGGAAGGTCGTTTTGGTCGTCATTGAAATGATCATATTTGGATGGTTATCCCCCATTGCTTGATGTAGTGCATTTGGAGGAAAAGGAATAGTTGGAGTTTTGACGACACCGAAAGTTCTATGCATGATCTTAAGTTCTTTTTTAGAACTCTTTTGGATTGGTTGTCAGCCACGAGGAATCTCTCTTTATTTTCTATTATTGATTTGTTAGATTTATGCAATTTTTGTAACTAATTGTCTACCCCAGTATATTTCCTGTATACTTGGGTGGCTCATTTTTTCTGATTTATATAATCTTATTACTTATCAAAAAATGAATTGCTCCTTTGCACATACATAGATCTTATTCCTAGGGCATTGGATAGGGCATCGCAAAAACTGCTAGTTCATATAGAGCCATCAAACTGACCAAACCAGCAACTAGAGCTCTATGCATTATATGGACAGATATCGATCAACCCAGATCATTACAAGACAAAAATTAACATCTGAAAATAAGGATATTGAAAAGGCACTGAAAGAGACCTTGGCACTGAATTCTTCTGTCGAAAGCCAGGAACCCATTTTCAACAAGGCAGCCAAAGCAGGGGCAGCAGCTGAACCAAATTCAAGTGCAGAAGCTAATAATGGTACTAACTGTAGAAACAAGAAAACAAAAACATAAGCTGGCATTCAAAGACATTTCAAGTAGATATATAACATTAGAATTTCCATGCCACACCTTTTTCAGGACAATTGGACGAGGAAGCTGCTCTGCTAAATTTGGAAGCTTGCGGAAGAAGGTATCCCTTTCAACACTGTCTTTTAAATTTAGAATCTCCATAAAATGTATTGTGTCCACCAGTTTATTTTGGAAATATTCTGCCAAGCCATTGGTCGAAAAACTTTATAATAAGAGGAAAAAGAATGGCAGAGAAAAGAAAATCCAAGAAGCAACATTATGCCAGAAACAGAAAAGCAGAGCTAAGTATAAGAATTCATAGTGAATTTCATCAAAATAGGTACACAACTTGACATAGCCACCACTCACAAGGCACATCACGTAGCAGGTTACCAGGACTAGAGTTTCTCCAAAATAATTAAATATAATCAAGTATAAGAACTCACCACTATTTTCAATAAGCTTTGATGTATTCAACCTACGAGAAGGCATGGCACTTAAAAGCCGCTGATAATCTGGAAGCAAAGACTGTGAGGCAAGAAAACAGATGCAAATAAAAATCAAATCAAAGCAACCAACACATGCATGAACAAAATAACACAACAATTAATATATTACTACAACATAGAGGCAACGAAGGAAAAGGTTGGGTGGAGATAGTGTAGCGAAGAGGCAGGGAAATAACTCCAGAAGCATACAATAAGTCATCACCAACCTGTCCATAGCAACAAAAGGCTAACCTTTGGAATCGAAGCAGTGTTTTTCAGCTCCTCTGTTCTGCCCAACTTCATGCCGGAGAAGAGTTCATATATAAGACAGCCTATCAATCAAAATAAAGAGCTTAGATTGCTTAAAGAAGCCTATAATATTAATATTAATAGTAATAATAACAAGAAGACATCATTAACACAAAAGCCAATGAAGCTGTAGAATTTGTATCAGATAAGTACATAGAAGTTCTATTTTTTTTAACATTATAAGTAAAAAGAAGTTCAGATAATACACAAGAAAATGTTCAAATCAAATATAGCATCATCGACACAGATCAGCCCGACATATTATGGGTCACAACAAGATTTAAAAGACATGTATACCAACAATCACCAAGTGCAACAGTAAGAGAGAATTTATGATCCATCTCATGTAACAACAACCCAGCCTTAGTCCCAAAATTTTAAGGTCAGTTATGTATTCTGTATGATCCACCCCATGTAGCAAACTAATTATCACATTTCATTCGAGCCAAAAAGGTAGCCATGAGAAGCTTACCCAAGCCCCAAGAATCAATAGCCCATGGTGGTGATTTTCGGATCGCAGCCCAGTCTGAATTCACCAACTCTGTCGGTTTATATTGTGCTCCAACAAGCCATGCATATGGCTGAAAGGAATATTAAAAGATAACATGTGAGAAAAAAATCCAAATCAAACAATCACCAAGCCACTTATGCAGGAAGCAGGTTTTAAATTATAATTAGACAACACACTTTCTTTGATGCCCCATTCATTAAAATTTTTGCTTCTTAATTATTATTTTATAATCATTTCCATGCATGAATTTTGTTTTAAGTTCTCAGAAATAATACAATATCTATCATTGCATAAGTCAAGAACAAATTGCAACTAATGGATTACATCCAAACATAAAGATTACCAGCACTGGTACAGTGGAAGCTTCATTATTAGTATCAAACTCAGATAGAACATCAAATGCATGCAGCTTCCAGTCCAAAGTTTGTGTGACAACAACACTTGCCAAAGAAACATTACCATGGACCTGAAGTAGTCAAAGTGAGTCAAATAGTAAAAAAATGAACATTATAATAAGAGAAAGAGAAAAGTGGAAGAAGAACAAGAAGCTGGACCCAAAAAAAAATCTAATACATTAAGCAGGAATCACAAACACATATATCTATGTAACGTAATATCAATGATACAAGTATAGTCCACTTAAGGATACTTACAAGTTTACAATCATTATTTAAGAAGCTCACAGCTTTGGCTATCTGGTGCAGTCCCCACGCATAATACTCATCCCTGTAACAAAGTCAAGTTACTACAAGTCAAAATGATTTAAGACCACCAACCAATTGATCATTGATGCTTCAAACGACTGCCCTATATTTGGCATTGGACATCACACATAGAGACCAATAGATAGTGTCTATCTATTGCCAAACTATAAAAAGATGGCAGATTAAAATTATTTACAGTGAAATGCTTACAAAAGGAGAATCTATGGCAAACAACAAAGTAATAAGTCATTAATATTTTTTTTTTTATAAGTATAATAATTCATTAATATGAGTTTAAACTTTAAAGGAAATTATGATGCCCTAATATGTTCAAGTGAGTGAAAAAATCTAGCCAATAAATATATGGAAATTTCTGAAATTATCCAAATGCAATCACATTGGATAAACTATAATAGATACAGATGACTAGATTGCCCATACCTTTGTGTACCTTCTAAGCCAAGTTCCTTGATCTTTTCAGACAGTGGCATAACAGGCTCCGTGACAATGTAGATAGTAACCTTTGCAGTAGAACCATCAAATGTTTCAGCGTCAGTACTGTGAAGAAAGGATAAGATATTGGGATGTCTGACCTGAAAAGGAGCAAAAGCAGCTTTATACAGAATGCTAAAGCTTCTGGAATGTCAAACCATCAAAAGTAGTAGGTCTGGAATAAAAAGTAACACGCTAGAAAAGAAGCTTCTGGTGTAACTTCAAAAAGCCCACAGGTAGTTTCAGATAGACTTTAGTGGGCATGTGAGTGCCCAGGCATGAGTCCAAGAGACCCAACATACAACATTCCTTCTTATGTAGCAAACAGACTGGAGAGATTGCAAAAGAATTTCTTTTGGGTAGATTATGGGATGGATTTAAATTCCACAAAGTGGAGTGGAATCCAGTATGCTCTCCAGTGAAGTATGGCAGATTAGGAGCAAAGAAGTGGGGCAGGAAATTTTAATCAAGCTTTGCCAGGGGAATGATTATGGCATTTTGGTGAGGAAAGAAACCATCTATGGTGATGTGTTATTGACTTTAAATATGGAGAGGAATGGGGACAATAGACGACAAGGGTGGCCAAATATACTTATGGATGACTGGATGTAACCTATGGAGAAAAATAAGGGCAGGCTAGGAGAGATTTGCAAACCATACTACTTTGGGGTTGGGCATGGTAAAAGAGTGATTTTTGAATGATACTTGGAATTGGAATCAACCATTGAAAGCATTGTTTCTAGACTAATACTCAATTGCAGCGGATATGCTTTTGTACGTTCTTCTTTGGAGCCTTTGAATGAAAGGAGAGCACGCACATTGTTTAAAGTGGAGGCTGAAGATGATAGTAAGTTTGATGAGCTAGGGCACCAAGCAAGGTACAGTGAAAATTAGCAGTGCAACTATGGATCATTTACTCATCCATTGTGGAGTAGCCTATAACTGTGGTCATTTGTTCTTTCTTTGGGATTTTCATTGGGTGATGCCAAAAACTGTTGTGGGTCTACATTTGGTTAGAAAAATTGGTTTGGAAAACAGAAATCCTCTGTCTGGAATATACTTCCTTTATGCTTACGTGGGTAATATGGCGGGAGAGGAACAACTGTACTTTTAACAATGTGGAGGATTCAATGGTAGAGACAATTTTCATTTGTGAGATTGATATTCAAATGGTTTAGGATCCTTTGAGCTAGTGATATGTGCTTTATTGTAGGCTTTATATACTCAATTTCTTTTAATAATAACTTTTCCATATTGCCAATGAGCTATAGCTCAATTGGCACTTCCTCCAATAATAATGGGAAGGAGGGTGTGATCATGGGTTCAAAACCCTTTGTGTGCGTGAGTAACTTACCAATAAATAAATAAAAAACTAATTTGTCCATATTTGTAATTCTTTGGGAGATTTTATGTATACATCCAGTGTACATGAATATCTCCTCATTCTAATATAATAATAATAATAATAACAACAACTTACAAAAAAAAAAAAAAAAACATGGATTGTCAAGTACACTAAGTCAGACCGGAAGCATATTAAGAGCAGTTTTCCATGTTGGGAAGGTGGAAAGAGAAGAATCAACTTCAATTGGCAGTACCATCTAAGAGGCGAAGATTAAACCACTAAGTCACCTTAGAGACTCACTGCCATGAACTTTCAAAAAGGGATCTTTTTTGCACCTGCTAGTGTTTTTCTCTCAAGTATATACATAATCATATATACTTGCTTCACTAAGAAGTTATATTGTATCATTTCAAATTTTAGACCCTCACAATCTTTAACCAGGCTAGAAAATTGGGTTGACCAATATGATCAAAGAATTATCAGTTAAACCCCAAAAGTGACCATCAAAAGAAATTCTAATATTTAGTGTCTGTTTGAGAACAGCTTATCTAG
The DNA here is from genome assembly GCA_019022515.1 of Quercus aquifolioides. NCBI lineage: Eukaryota > Viridiplantae > Streptophyta > Magnoliopsida > Fagales > Fagaceae > Quercus > Quercus aquifolioides. Next base: position 69,600,689 of record CM032328.1, read on the forward strand.
CTTTTTGCTGAAAACATTTTGTTGAAAGTGTGCTAGAGTATACTTGTACCTTGAAAAAATTTGAAAAAGTGAGAAAATGAGGGAAAAAGTGAGGTTTTAAAAAGCTATACATAAAAGCTAAAAGCAGAGCTTATAAGCTAATGCCAAACACACTCTAGTATCTATTCAAAGTTCCCAAGATTTAAATGACTTCCACATGATAAAAATTTCACTAAGTGTTATTCTGACCTCAATTTGTTAATATGCCATGACAAGACACAGAATTCTCTCATCCACAAGGGATAACAACATTGCATTTTTCCACATGAACATTTTCCGTTGGATACAATAATTTCAAAAACAACCAAAAAGGTCAAAGCAAAGAACCAACTCTCAGGATGCCAATGAGCTCTATCCCAAATCTCCTCTCCTTGTAAGAGCAAGGTGGAGTGTAAGGTCATGGGTTAAAGACCTACAGCACGTGTATTGTAACTTACCAATTTTTTAAATAAACAAAAGAACAAAAACAAACAACCAACTCTCTGGACTCAATCATATCTACAACAGCTATAAAGTTCATAGCAACTATTCATTCCTCGAACTCAGCCTTAAAGAATGCAACTCTACCCTTTAGTCATTGAACTTAACAACAAGGGGATGCTTTAGTGCAATACTGCAATCAGAATATTGTTCGAATGAAGTTTGAGAGCCCCACAAACATGCTGTTGGATATCACATATAACTTCCAAATGCATTTATAGGATGACCAATGAAAACAGGAATAACCATCCCCCAAATCCAGCCTTGGAGAATGCAAATCTATCCTATAGTCATGGAATTGGAAGTTCACATCATTAAAAGAGATGCTTAGGTGCAGTTAGAATATTGTTTCAATAAAGTTTTAAGCCACAAACGTGCAGTTGAATATTGCGTATAATTTTATCATATGCACTTATTCAATGAAAAAACTCTATAAATGGCAAGGATGACTGCCTTTGGAAAAATGAAAACTGATTGCAAGCTAACCTATTTGAGTTTGAAAAACAGAATCATCCACATTGCATCATGTTCCTAAAATGTAGTTGGGAAAATAAGAGTATCAATCAAATAGTTAAACTGCAAATGCAAAATAATTTACAATAGTTATTATAAGCTTACAGTGCGAAGCCGCTTGACACCATTTCGACCCGCAGCTAAATGTCCATCCTGGGCATTACTCCCGGAAAGAGAAAATATTGACACTAGAGACCCATCATCCTGAAAGTTACACCAGAATTAAAAAGGCACATCAACTTTTATTGGGGCCGGGGGGAGGGGGGGGAATCAAGTAACTTTCAATAAGAAAACAGTGAAAGAAAAAGACAAAAGCATTTCTACTGCCTAGACTTTAATGTGTTCCATCATGGTTTGTAATAAATAATCCCCAAATACCAAAAAAATAATTGTAATTATATTAACAAAACAACCTATACTAAATTTACATGAACACGCTGAATCTTTTTACAAGCACACTGGCTCCATAATAAATCATATACAATTCAGATCCCAAATTCGTTGCTGATAAACACTAAATTTGCAATATTAGTTTCTATTTGAGATAGCTTATTTTGGACAACTCGTTTTTAAAGGTGAGGCTCATTAAAAAGTGCGACTTTAATAATTTGTACCTAGAAAAAAGTGAGGCTTTTAAAAATATCTAGCAAAATAAGCTAGGGAAAATAAACTGGCCAATATACCATAATAAACAGTCAGGTCAGTCATGTTATGTTTAACATTGAAAGAAAATAGACAAAAGATATACAAAACAAACAAACTCAATAGTAGAGAAAACTTTTTTTTGATAAACAACGTAAGAACTTGTATTAAAAAAAATAGTCAACCCAAATACACTGGAAATGTACTACAGTGGTAGAATTTAAGAACCCAGATTACAATGATCAAGAAGGACAGGGACAGGGAGGGATAAACAAGAACATGAAGGCAAAACAAAGCTCCATTCAAGGAGAGTACAAAAGAAAAAAGACTATATCAAGGATAGATCATTCACAATCCTCAAAGCATCTAGCTTTCATTTCCCTCCATAAGCACCAAAACAAAAAGTGCGGCACAATCCTTCATAAATCTATATTTCTCTGTCTTCCAAACTTGCCTTGCCAAGAAGCTAACAACTCAATAACTTATGCAGCATAACCCAATGAATACCAAACAAACAAGACCACAGACCACAACTCATATGCTATAGGACAATGAAGAAGAAGATGATCCACCAATTCCCCACACCTTTTGCACATATAGCACTGCAACATGTCTAATCCAAAGAATGTCTGTAGTTAAAATAAAGCAGTAGTCCAAGAAAAGAACGCTATTCTAGGAGGAACCTTCGATTGCCACACCATTTTCCAAGGAAAAGAAATGAAAGAAGACAAGATAGAAAGTGATAAAAACCTCTGACCTCAAAACCTCTTCTCATTGCTAGCTTCCAACAAGCTTTATCAGCGCCATAGCCTCATACATCCATGGAATAAAGCATATCCAAAAACAGAGCCAAATCTTCTAACTCCCAATCTTGTACTAGATGACAGAGCTAGATGTCCCAATGAAGCCTCCCATTAAAGAAATGCATGACCTCTGACACAAAAGACTCCCTTGCCCAGCTAATACTATACTCTGGAAAAGCTTCTTTAAGAGAACAATCCCCACACCATACATCCTCCCAAAACTTCACCCTAGTACCATCACCCACATCATACCAAAGAAACTTAGAAAAAGCCAACCAACCACTTCTAATGGTTTTCCACACACTTAACGCCATAGGTCCCTAACACCGGTTTTGTACACCAACCACCCCTAATAGTAAAGAAAACTAGAAACACCAAAATGATGTTTTTGTTTCATTTCCTCACACATTCACCATTCATCCCTCTCTCTTCATTGGAAGTAATTGCTGCCAGCAACGATGATAGGTAAGCCCCCACCACCATGGAGAAATTTATCTTCCCTTCTGGGTCTTCCTTGTCATCACACCAACTAGGCTCGTTTGACAAGGTCATCCAAAACACCACAGCAAAACCCAGACAACCAATCGGACTTCAAGGTCCATTTTCCCCACAAGATTTCGGTTTCTTGTTGGGATTGCTTTAAAGTCATGGCAGCTTGTAGTATTGGCAGAGTTAGGATGGTTTCAACAGCAAATTAATGGTGATTGGCGGTTTGGGTAGGGTTCAATGATGATTTTAGTTGATTTGTTTTTTTATAAGAGAAGATTTATTAAAAAAATGCAAAGGGGTGCTACCAAAGTACCCAGTAAGTATAAAAGCAGAAGTCAAAACAGAAAATAAAAAGTAAAAAATAATAATTAATTAATTAATTAATTAACGAAAACTCAAGGTATCCAAAGTCCACAGTAGAAGAAGTTTGATATGCGTTCATATAAGATCTTAAAAAAAAAAAAGTTTAAAGCAACAGTCATTCCGTTCTTTCCAAAGACACCACATTAAATACAATCGAACAACTTTCCAAATGCCCCCCCATTAATCCTCTAACCAAAAAGTCCTTTCCGACATAAACACCTCCATCACAAAATACGGCCCAGGAGACACCAACCAAGCAGAAAACCATAGACTACAATTCCCAAGCCACCACACAATGTAAGAAAAGATGAGCCACATTCTCTCCATGGATTTTACACATAAAACACCAAGCCACAATAATTCTCCCTCCCTTCATTTTTTTTTTTTTTTTTGATAAGTAATTATCCCTCCCTTCATTTGATTATCCATTGTCAAAGTCCTCCCTAATGCCACACACCACAAGAACAAAGCCATCATTTGCAGTACACAAGCTTTCCAAATGCTTTGCCAAGGAAAACCTTTACATCTGCCTTCTTTGAACGCTTTGTAGTAGCTCTTTACTTGCAAGACTTGCTTTTTCAAAGGAAACCATTCCCACTTATCTACTTTCCCACGTCAAAAATTTGTTGTGTATGTCTTTCAGTAATGGTACCAAATATTCTACTTCCCAATCAGGCACTAATCAAATGAATGCAGGATTCCAATAAAGGCAACCATTTTTGGACTCTATGTAATCTGCCACTCAAGCATCTCTATCTCTTGCAATTAGAAAAGGATTAGGATATCTCTCCTTTAAGTAGCCTCGTCATTCCACAAGTCATGCCAAAAAAAAAATTAGAGCCATCACCAAACATCATATGTGATAAAACGCAAAAAAGCTATCCCACCCTCTTTTAATATGCTTCCACAATCAAACATCATATTGTCCCCTAACCTCGCCCAAGAAGCAACTCCCCCCAATAATGCGTACTACAAATCTATCAACCTCCTCTGCAATGCATTTTCTTTTAATACATATCACCACAACGATGCAACCATGGAAGATTGATTTGCAAATTAGCCTTTTCAAGAATTATTTTATGGGGTCCATGCGTGAAGTCAAATTGAAGTAAAAGTCGTGTGGTTTTAAAGGTTTAGGTACAAAAACAAAAAAAAAAGGTTTAGGTACAAGCCTTTCAAGGTAAAACAATTTCTTATTTGGGTTTTTATTTTAATAGTTATGGTTGAAATTGTAGTGAGGGAAAATCTGAAATTTGGTACTTTAGTTGAGTCTAGAATTTTCTAGGAGATCATAAGTATCTTAGGTTTTATTTTCTCAGTCCAAGACTCCAAGTTAGTCTTTTATTAGGTTTTAACTTACTAGTCATATTAGATTCTCAATACTACTAGTGCAAGAAAGAGTCTATATATCTGTGCTCAATGTATTCAAAGGAGACAGAGTTGATTAATAAAAGTATGTGTTTTGAGCATAGAGGCACGTTTTCCTTTGAGTGTTCTTTTCTCCCTTTCCCTTCTCTTTTCTACTTCTTTTCTTTATTATGATATTGTTCATAGGTCTTGTTCATACAACCCTTGAACACCATAAAAACCTTTCTTTTCCTAGCTCCTTACATGCCCAAATCACGCCCTTTCTTTTACCCATCAAAACCCTAAAATCCCACGTACTTTCTTCTACCAAATAGCCATCAAATAACTTATCAAACCACCTTTAATTTCCTATCACAACTTCATTACCCTTGCTTCCACAAATCTAAACCTTAAATCCACAAATTCTCTTAATCCTAAACCCATCACGACCACACATAAACAAATTCCTAAATTTGTCCTACGTCACACAGCCACTTCCCTAAAAAAGTTTGATTGAAAAGCATTAACTTCTTAATCCCCAATCCTTCATGGCAAATCGGAGTGCAACAAAGATTCAGACTAACAAAATGGAATTTAAATTTGTCACCCATACCACCCCAAAGAAAATTCCTTTTATTTTTTCCTAACCTATTTGCCAATCCTACAGGCAATGGTAAAAGAGAAAAGAAATAAATTGAAACGCAAAATAGCGTACTTTTGATTACGATGAGTCTCCCCCTTTTAATAGGTTCAATTTCTTTCAGCCAGTCAAATCTCTTGTGCATTCTCCCTCTTTTTTTTCTTTTTTTTTTTGATAAGTAATAAGATTTATTGATATCGAAAAAGGGACGTCCTAGTACATAGGAAGTGTACAGGAGTCAAAGAAATCAAGTACAAAAATTACAATAATCTAGAAAATCAAGAAGGGAAGAGAAAGATTGGTTTCGCAAAACAGATAGCCAATCTACTAAGGTTCTAAAGAAAAATAACTTGAGGTCTGAAATGGATCTTTCATTATCTTCAAAGCACCTACTATTTCTTTCCCTCCAAAGACACCACATGAGACAATGGGGAACAATTATCCATATATGACCATTCCAATGATGACCAAACCACCCTTGCCAACAAGCTAGGAGCCCCACAACTGACTTTGGCATAACCCAACTTACTCCAAATAAGCCCAAAACCATTTACTCCAAATAAGTCCACGGAAATTGGACAATGAAGGAAAAGATGGTCAACTAATTCACCATTACACTTGCAGGCTTTTGGTATTCATTGGGTTATGCCAGGATCAGTGGCGGGTTTGTTATCTTGTTGGCATCAGTGGCTTGGGAAACATAATTCGGACATTTGGAATTTGGTTCTAGGGTGCTTAATGTGGAGTGTGTGGTTGGAACGAAATCGTCGTTCCTTTGAGGATAATGAGAAGACATTGGATGAGTTAAAGGTTCTATGCCAACGAAGCCTTTTGGAGTGGTCTCGTTGTTGGGGTGTTACTGATTGTTTTTCTCTCTCTGAGTTTATGTCTTCCCTTAGCTTAGTTTCCTGATTGCTTCTTTTGCTGTGTTGTTTGTTCTTTTTTCCCGTTATTCATCATCATGAACAACTTGTACTCTTCCTAATTTTTTTCATTAATAATAGTTTTCTATTTACCTATCAAAAAAAAAAAACATATAACAGCAATCCAATATCCAAACCTGCCTTTTTCTTAAATTATCAATTGTCAGACATTTCCCCCAAACTGCAGTCCAGACAAATAAAGCCACTCGAGAGGGGATCTTCTACTTCCATATGCTTTTCCAAGGAAAACATAAATCATTAGAGCCCACTAGCAAACAATAATAAGCATTAACCATAAACCCCTTAGTTCTATCTGGTTTCCAGCTCATTTTATCCTCCCCAATCTCTTTTGCATTCTCCCTAAAATGGAAACTGATATATGCCTTGCCTTGAAATGAGTTCCCAAATGTAAACCCAGATATTTCATTGAGAGAGCTAAGACACAACATCCAAGATTGCTGGCCAATTCTTCAATATTCATTACCTCTCCTACTGGCAATTTCATAATCACTAAGATTAATCCTCAAACTGGAAACTGTCTCAAAACAAACAAGGATACATCTTAAATAACAAAGATGTGCAGCATTTGTCTCAAATGAGATTATCAGTATGTCATATTAGCAAAAAGGACATAGAGCGTCACAATTGTTTCACCCCCACCCCCCAAAAAAAATTTATCAATGAAGAAACCATTCAAATAATTTCCTAACACAACTCTTGTTATCATCCTGTAAACCATTCAAGTAAACCCCTCAAATTATCAATAAAAGGGAAAATGGATTCCCTGGACAAAAACCCCTACTACTAGGGAAAAAACCAATAGTAGCATCATTCACCAAGATAGAAAATATGATTGGCGGATACCCAAAAAGCTATCCACTTCCTCCATTTTTCCCAAAACCACCCGTTGAAGAAAATAAATTAAAAAGTCCCAATTGACTTGACCATAAGCCTTCTTCCACATCAAGTTTGCATAAAACACCCAAGCTTCCAGATTTCAAGTAATTATCCAAAATTCATGTATTTGTCTGCCTTGAATAAATGCACATTCTGGGAGTTATACACAATCTTTCAAAAAACCCCTTTCAATCTATTTGCCAAGATCTTTGCCAAAATTTTATAAATACTACCCACAAGATATATAGGCCTAAACTACTTCACTTCCAAGTGCTTCCGCATTTTTAGGAATTAAAGCCACAAAGGTAGCATTTAATTTTTTTTTCAAACATGCATTTATCATAGAACTCATTGAACAAGTGCATTATGTCCATTTTTGGAAGAATGCAATGGTGAAGCCATCAAGACCCAATGTTTGTCATCATCCATACTTTTCAAGACCTTGAGCCTCTTCCTCCTCAAATTGGCTCTCTAAAATATGATCTTGTTTCTTCATTGCATTATGTCCATTTTTGGAAGAAGGCAATGGTGAAGCCATTAGGACCCAATGTTTGCACCATCCATACTTTTCAAGGCCAGAAGAACCTCTTCCTCCTCAAATTGACTTTCTAAAATATTGATCTTGTTTCTTCATATATGGCATTAAAAGCCATCCCTTCTAACTTCAGTCTCCAAACTTCTGGTTCTTAATAAAGATTAGTGTAGAAATGGAAAATATGCTCCTTTATAACAGCACGATCATTGTTGAGAGCGTTGCCAACTTTTAAGTAGCCAACAAATTTATTTCGCTTATGCAAGTTGGACAACAGCCCACCAATGAAAAAAAAAAAACTCAGTATTTCTGTCTCCTTCCTCTAGCCAAAGAGCCCATGACTTCTGTCTTCAACTCATTGCTTCATATCGACTAATTTTTGCAACTCCATTTTATTATCTTCCCTACTAATCCTCCTCTTCAGCATATAAATTTCCTTCCATGGTCCCTCACCAATTTCACACTATCCTCAAAGCCCTTAGATTTCAGCCACATATATTCAAATTTGAAAAACATTTACCTGTGTTTACCCCATGGCTATCACGTAAGATCGGGAAGTGATCTGATAAGGGTCATTTGATTAACCTCTGACTCAAATTAGAAAAACACACACTTCCCTATAAGGTGAAACCGAAAATCTATCTAACCTAGACATTGAAAGTGAATCGTGATTATTCAAACAAGTAAAAGCACCTCCCTCCAAAAGAAAATCTAGCAAAGCATGTTCTAATATAAACTCAGAAAATCCCAAATCTTTGTGGTTCTTTGTTGCCCCTTCTTTCGCTTGAAAAATGGACAACGGTAAATTCCCCCCCCCCCCCCACCCCACCAAGGTACATTGCGCCAACTATCCAATCCTGCTAACTCCTCCCAAAGCTGCCTTATGTTTCCATCAATAATAGGACCATAAACTCCAGAGTAAACCCAATTTAAGTCATCTTCCGTGTTTTGGAATTTACAAGTAATAGAATACTCCCCCACTGCCTCTTCAACTTTTTCAACAACTCTTCTATCCCACATTAACAAAATATCACCAGATGGTCCTAAAGGTTCTAAATGAAACCAATCTACAAAGGTGTTCCCCCAGATGCTTCTAACAATATTTCTAGACATTGACTCCATTTTAGTTTCTTGAAGGCGTAGAAATCTACTTTCCGCCATGTCATAAATTCTTATTTCTGTTTGTTTCTCCCCCCATCATTCCACAATCAAATTTTCAGATGCATAATGATTGTAATAGAAAGCCTCAAGCTCTTCTTGATGTTCCTCCACTACCTTCACCTTGTTTGTATCATAGTTGATGGAGCAACCCAATTTCTTCAATTTCCGCACCCCCTTAGCCATACATCTTGGGCTCTATTTGATTTAGTTGATTTGATGATGAATTTGGTTGATCAGGCTTTTGAATTGAAAAAGCAACCAGAATTGTTTTTTGCTCTCATCTCATGAGACTAGTTTTTGAGAATAGAAAACTAAAAACATTCTCAAACAGGGCCTAAGTGTTTTTATCAAAAGAAGGAAAGACCACTAAGCCATGCAATGCCCAGAGCAGCATAGCCTCAGTGTCTAGTTCAGTTAAATTCTTAAATAAATAGTGTGCTCAAATGTTTCTTTTGAAACATCCCATGTAATTTTAGTCTATTACTCTCTCCTCACCCAAAGATCTATATTAGCTTATAAGCTTGATTTGAAAGTAAGCAAAAGGACATCCGAAGATATGGGAATAACAACAAGTTACATTATCAATTCCATAGAAAACCTTTAATGGGGAAGCTAACTAAAGATTTACCAAGTATAAACTAAAAACGCCAACGAGCTCTGGCGCCTCCTCCCCTTATAAGTGTGGTCATAGGTTCACAACTCACTGGGTGCGCGCATAATTTACCAATCAAAAATTAAACTAAAAAGATATATACTTTTTTACTTCCCAATCAAAATAGTTTTTCGGGCATTGCCAATCTAACAAGATCCAATAATAATTCATTCCCAGCTGTGGCTTCCTTCTACTGAATTCTTCTAAAATTGAAAACTTTGAAACGAAATCCAATGGGGTTTCAAGTTCCAACACACACATACACACTCAAAGTCACTAGAGTTTATTCACCAACACATCACAGAGAGTGAAAGAGGAATCTTCACGTTTCAGGGACGCGCAAAGTCAAATCAAACCTCTAAAATAAACCAATTAACTTAGGCAGATCAAAACGTAACTACACAAAAATTTAAAGCATATGAAAGAGAGAGAGAGAGAGAGAGAGAGAGAGAGAACCTTGGAAGTGCCACGAAAGTGAGTCCAGGAGCCCCAAGCAGAGGAATAAGGCTCGCCAATGTTGTAAGGTAGATCTTTGATTCCCGTGCCAGATCCACCCACTACTCCCTTCAAGAACTTGAACATCTTCTTTTTCTTCTTCTTCTTCTTCTTCTTCGAGAGAGAGAGAGAGAGATAGAGATACGATCTGTGACTGTGTGTGTGAAGAGAGAAGATGAAAATGGAATCCAAATCCAAATCCAATCGGGAAATTGGTCTTTTGGGATTTGGAATTCAATTAGAAACAAGTGAAACAGTACCCGATCAGAAAGACCTACAGGAATGGAATGGTTATGGAAGGATCGGTACTCAGTATTCTATTCGGGTTTTTTTGTTACCTGGAGATCCCAAACCAAAGTGATCAACTAATTAAATCAAATTCCTAATTCCTAGTTTATCAAAAAAAATCCTAATTCCTACACACTAATACAACACATGTGCAGACATATAATACATTCTACAAAGTTACTTTTATCTGGACATTTTTTTTTTTTTTTTTTTCTGAGTGCACCTATCTATTTGCCTGTATCTCTGCCTAAAAAATATATCCCTTAAAATTCAAAAAAAAAAAAAATATATATATATATATATATATTTATATCCCTTAAAAATGTTATTCCCTTTTTTTCTACTTAACCTAAAAAAATAAAGGGAAATACCGAAATAGTGATTTTTTTTTTTTTTAAAGAGTAGGGTTATAATCACAAACTATTTTTACAACATGTTTACAAAACGGTTGATCTGGCATAGTGGCACATTTTTACTGATTCTCATATGAACTCACAATTAATATCACTTTTTTATTTATCAATAATCATCCACCACAAAAAATCTTGTAAAAATATATGAATCATTGAATTAAGGAGAAATTAGACTAAACTCACATGTGGTAAGGCTAATTTTAATAGTCTACTTATGTTTTGGAGTGTGTCACTTTACCTACTGAAAATTTATTCTGTCAGGTTTCTGAAATTTACCTCAATTTCACCCTATTAAAAACAGGGTTAAATATGTATTTTTCCTTCCCTTTTATGTTTCTCTCCTCCTTTTTATTAAAAAAAAACATAAAATACTAGAAAAACAAGATAAAAAAGTGGTAATTATAAAAACTTTTATGCAATTTCATAGAACTTAAATGTTGCATTTACACTTTTTTTTTTTTTTTTGTAAACTGGATAATAACGTTAACTAACAAAAAGCAAAAGAAGAGAGAGGATGCTCATACACAGTCCCAGTAGCAGCAAGATTAATCAAAAGAGATACATCAGCATGAGGGAAATGAAAAATAACAAAATCTTGAGGCAGCAAGGCGCCCGTTCTAGCAAGAGCGTCGTCACACTTATTCGCCTCCGAAGGTCCATCACTACCTTTTTGCACCAGATTCACCACAATCATAACGTCTAATTCAAAAATGACATTGGTCAAATTTAGAGCAACGCAAAGGTTAATTTTATCTCGGAGAGCCCATAATTCAGCAGCTACGCTTGAGGTATGACCAATAGCACGTGCATAGCCACCTACCCATTCTCCACGGGAATTGTGGATAATACTTCATCCACCAGCCCTACCAGGATTGCCCATCGAAGACCCATCAGAATTCAGCTTAATCCAATCATCAGGGGGGGATACCACTGCACTGGTTGAGATAGCAAGTGTAAATGCTATCTCAACCACAAGCATACAAATTTCACAACCATTTTAGCAAGTCAAGGGATACAACCATAACTTACATTTATCATCTTCTCTAGCATTTTGTTCAAAACACCCAAACCCAAAATAGTGAAACACCCAAGTCACGTCTTTCTCTTTTATTCTCCCTATATCACTCTCTCTCTCTCCTCTCACCTCTCATGTTTCCTCTTCAATTGATCTAGGTTTGTGGTGTCAGTCTGGGGTGGTAATGACGACATGTATCATGCGACGAGATTTGTGCATTTGTGGTGGTGGTTGATTTTCTTATAGCGGTGGTTGATTTGGATTTTTTTTTTTTAGGGCAATTTGGGTTTGGACTTGTAAGCTGTAGAATGAATCTAAACGTTTATGGGTTGTGGTGTGGTGCTTGTGGATATAGCCGGTTGTGTTTCGATGGTCACAGTGATTTAGGTTCAGATTTATTATTTTGGTTTGTGATGTTTGTAGAATTTGTGGCATTAGGTGGTTGGTCGGCTCGGTAGTGGTGGGCATGTGGTGGTTGGGTTCACGGTGGGGTGATTGTGGACTGTGGCATATGGTGGTTGGGTTCATTGTTGGTTGCCTCAGTAATGAATCGTGGTGTTTGTGGTTTTTGGGTAGGGGTGACAAAGTTCAACACGACATGACACAAAATTAACAATTGATGAGTTGAAATTTAATGGATTCGTGTCATATTCGAGTTAACACGATCGATCCATTTAATAAACATGTCAGGATCGTGTCCAACCCATAGAACCCATTAGGCTCGTTTGACCCGTTTAATTAAATGACATTTTACCAATAGACCATTCAAACTCTAGGTATATAAACTTATTAGTTGTTGTGATTTTTTATTTATTTTTTTGACATATTGCAACCGATTATTTGTGATATTGAGATATACTTTTATTTTGAATGATTATTTGTGATGTAGTTTCATGTTAGTTCTAAATTTAATATTAAAACAAAATTATTTGTTTGGTTTTTCATAGTTTATATCAATTTGGTTAATACTAAAATTTGTAATTTTTTTTCACTTTGATAAAATCTAATAAATGGGTCAACACGACATGTCATATTAAAGTTAATGAATCTTAACCATTTAATAAACATGTCAACTTAGTATTGACTCATATAATCAAATACTCATGTGTCGACATGACAAAAACCCGCCACGGGAACATAAATTGCCACCCCTAGTTATGGGTTTGGTTTTGCGTGTAGGCAATGTTTTTTGGTTGAGATTGTTTGCCCTGGTTCATGCTTGCTAAGTTTTGTATTTTGGATGTGTGCTTGTTTTGTTTGGTTGTATACCTGGGTATGAGCTTGAATATCAAAATGGGTTTGTTCTTGATTTTTACAAAATCCTAATGTTTTGATCATCATTTATTTATTTTTTTTTAATGATTTTTTTTTTTTGTTTTGTTTTTAACAGTGCAGAGTTGAGGTGGATTGCAGAAACCTGACGGAGGAAATCTCAAGTGGGTAAAATGACAAACTCCAAAACGCAGGTAAACACTATTAAAACTGACCTTACCACAGATGGGTTTAGTCTAATTTTCCCTTTGATTAAAAGGACTAGTGTAGTATTTTCTGGAAAGTAAAAAATAACCGTTAAATATGTTTTTTTTTTTTTTTGAGGGACATGAGAATATGTATTAAATTCTTTAAACTTAACAAAATAAGAACTAATAATCTCATGCTTGTTAAATTGTAACCAATATTGCATGGGTTTAGACCAGTGGTCCCATGCATACATATGGGAGCTTTGTATCTCTTACTACTTATTGTAATCTCTTTTTATCAACATTAATAAAATTATATCTTTTAATATAAAAAATATAAGAACTAATGTCATATAATGATGTTGAAATAGTAAAAAAATAAGAATTTTTTTAAAATATTAAAAATAAACAAAACTATTTTTTTGAGTAAATAGTAATATTTATTACAACACACACAAAAATAATAATATTAGTGTTTTAAATCGGTTTAATAATATATTACATAACCAAAACACAACTATAAAATGACATAACCTTTGTAGTTGTAGACTGAGGTTATAAACAGCGGACACTAAACACACACAACTAATGAACTAATGTGGGATAAACATCCCTTTTTTTTTAGTAAACAGTAATACTTATTAGAAACATACACGAAAATAATAATACTAGTGTTTTAAATTTAAACTGGATTTATAATACATTACATAACTAGAGTATAACTACAAAAGATCTCAACTTTTGTAACTGTAGACTGAGGTTATAAACAACGGACACTAGACACGTACAACCAATGTGAGATAAACATCTTATTTTTTTTAGTAAACAGTAATACTTATTAGAACACACACGAAATAGTAATACTAGTGTTTTAAACCGAATTTATAATACATTACATAACCAAAGTATAACTAAAATCCTTAATTCTACCCATATTTATTTTTTTATCTATCTATCTCTCATATGTTAACAATAACAGTTATTCAAAGTATATAACTACAAATTTTAAGTTGCTTTAAAATATTTAGATTGTTACACTGTAACACCGGATGCTGAAATTTAAATTAAATTTTTTTTTTATAAGTTTAGGCTCAAAAAAATTGACTTTAAATCACTAAGAGAAAAGAAAGGATAAATCGCGTATTTTTTTTATTTTTTATTTGGAGAAACAAACACACACACACAAGAGAGAGAAAAAAAAAAGTTTTAACATAAAGGCAAACTATAAACTCCACTAAAAAACCATGGTAAGTCTGAACGCATTTTAAGTGTGTAAAAATGCTAATTAACTTTTTTCTCTTTATTCAAAGTGCCTAGTTTTTTTTTTTTTTTTGGGAAATGTTCAAAACCCTCAATTTAAACTACAGTAATTGCCTTGTAATTAATATTTTATTATTTAATATTTAAAAAAATTAACTCCATTTTAGGTTGTCTAATTAATTAATAATTAATAATTAATCAAGCTTGAAGAAAGTTTCCATAGTCCCAAATTTTGCTATGTGAATCCTAATGATTTGATATCTTTATCGATTTCCTTTTGTGCACTTCTGCTACTAGATATATGTTAAATGCCAACTAAAATTTAGAATGGACTATGGACGCATAATTTATTTATGACGAAAAATACTCAAATTATTACCAATTGCATCACAAGATGCTTACAAACTGGCATTTTTTTTATCTTTTTTTGATAATCACAAATTGGCACGCTAATGAATATAATTGTTTTCATGCCAATAATATAATAAATTAATTTATGAATGACTTTCTTTGTTCATGTTTTTTTTTTTTTGGGTGATAAAATGTTTAAAAGTATATTCATAATTTCTAAACTTACATAATAAAGGCAAAACTATGCTTTACATTCTTGGAATATAATACATGTTCTAATTTAATCCATAAAAATTTGCAAAGTTCAATTTTGGTCCGTGACAATTTAAAATGTCACCCATTATGTTCTTCCATCCATTTTCCTTAAATTTGTTGTCAAAATGGCTAACAAAATACATATTTGGGGTATGAATATGTTAGAAACATTCACTCACGGCACCATATACTACCCAAAGCTGGCGCCCTTGTTCATGCAACAATACCATAAGACCCCAATTTAAAACTACAACTAATTTACTCTGCAGACTTATTTTAGAACTAATTTTTTATGGAAATATATATGTATGTGTTTAAAAACTGAAAATTGTTATTTGAAAACATTTGTGAAAATACGCGTGGGTATAAAAGTACGTTAAAATGCGTAAAATGTTGTTTAAAAACTGAAAATGGTTGTTTGAAAACACAAACCAAACACCCCCAAAATTTTAAAGGAGTAGTTTTTACTTTTCAGAAGAGTATGGGCCTATAATATTGTCCTATTTGGATAGGCTATTCATAGAGCCTTAACGTGTGTTTTTCGCCGAAACATGATTTTATAAATTGTTTGACTCCATGAAATTAGCAAGATTGCGTTTTTTAAACGGTAGATTTTCATGTTTTAGAAAACTCAGGGTGTTTGATAGGATAGTTTAAGCAACATTTTTTAGTTTTTAAATAACATTACACGTATTTTCACACACTTTTTTATCCACACATATTTTCAAAAAATACAAGCAACGTTACTAGAACAACGTTACCAAATGGCCTCAGCTTCCCTCTGCTTTTTCAAAAACACACAATTTGCAATTTTAAGTTACCGCTAATTTTTCTACAAAAAAAACCTTATGTAATTAAAGATACCAATATTTGAAAACTCATTTTTGAGGGGATTATACATTTGAAAGAATAAAATTTTCTTATGGGATGATGAATACGTTTGGATAGCATTTGCGTTTGCAGCAGTAAGTGCATTCACACCCCAAATGCCAAATGCCAAATGTAAGCATTTTTTAGCATTTAAGCCCAAAATCTCCACTTCATAAGAAATTGTAAAAGCCAAGTATTGCAAAAAATTTTGCAATACCGCTACAGTGCAATTCTACATGTAGAATTACACTGTAACTGAATGGTAAACTCTCATATTATTATTTAATTCTTTCTCTCTCCTACTTTTTATTAAATGCATTGTAACTAATGTGTTGTACGGTAAATGATGGTGATTTTAGGATATATTATTTTATTGTGTAGAAATATTATTTTAATGTGTTGCATTGTAAAATAAAAGTTGAGATGCTGAAATATTGTATAATTAATAAAGTAGTTTTTTGGAATGGTAAAGTAAAATAAGATAGCATTTTGGGAGTGTAAATGCTCTAATAAAGTTTGCATTTTCGTGTGGGTCCCATGCACTGTTCATGGAACCCACAAGTATTTCTTTCAGCAAATTTTTATTTGAAACTGGGTCCCATGACACTATTTACTTATTTAAAAATTATTTTATTACAGTATTTTCAGCAATAAGTAATATCCAAATAGACCCAATATTTTATCTAATTTTAATATTTGAACTCAATTAACGAACAAAAAAGCCCACCAGGGGTGTTGGTGTGGATACCAATTTGCATGCCACACTCACAATTTCCCTTGGAAAAATCTATTACCACTTGTAACCAAGAAAATAATGCCTATAAAAAAATTGGTTTAAAAAAAAAAAAAACTATTTTGAACAACAATTTAACAAAAATCAAATCCCAAAAAAATATAAGAATAAATAGGGCTGAAAAAATAATAGTAATAACACCCCCTCCATCCAAAACAATGGGGGAAAAACACATACACTCAAAAGGGGAAAAACTAGAAAATACAAAATTCATTTTTTTTTCCAATGAACTAACAGATTTCCATATATCAGTACAACAATTTATACTAGAAACAACTTACAACACATCTTGAATAACTTTTATAATTTTTCCCTTCAAAAAGTAGTAACCCACACAGATGAGACCTGTATGCCATAGAAGTTACTCGAGAGACACAAAACGATCGAATGAACAAGCAATCTAGATTCTAGACAATTTGGGAAAATATGAAACAATAGGAGACTTTTTCCTTCTTAAACAAATATGACATAGATTCCATTTATACAGTACTTTTCCCCCTTAACGGACTGAACACCCAAAAAACTGACTTGTCCACAACATTCAGCTATCCAGGAAGGTATTTCTTGGATTGACATACTACATCAAATAAATAGACAGCAGATTAAAGAATATTTAGAGAGAAAAAATGTTAAAAACCCCAGAAGCTCGCTACTCGAAACCAATGAACAGATGCTTAATTGAGATAAATTATCTACTTTTCCCAGCAGTTTTTGTTGCAGGAAGTGTTCCGAACACCTTGTCCCAGAATGATGATGTGATCCCATAGCCTTTGTCCTGGATTCTGAAATGATGGTTCAAGTGGTATTTCTGCAAAACACAAGCATACAAAGCCTTATTTGTTGGCTCCTACCAGATTGATTTGATAACCTGCCCTTCAATAAACCAATATGCCTTTTTTGATAATGTGATTACATATCTAGTAATGACAGGTTAATGATCTCCTAGGACTCCAAAATTTAAAATTCTTTTAGACACTTGAAAAGATATACTTTAATATTACAAATAACTTCTTCATTGATAGATATAGGGGGGATCTAATGAGGGAGGGGCAAGTTATAGACTACCACTTGCCGCCCTGCTCTTACCTTGAGATCTTTAGGCACTTTGCTTGTTGGTTGACCATGGTGGACGTAGTAATGGGTGCAATCATATATCACATAACCCAGTAAACCACCTCCAAACAAAGCAGGAGTAGTTGTAGGAGTAGACATAAGTTTGACCAAGTTCCAGAACTGGCAGCAATGGAAAGTAGCAGTTGGAATCAGCAGACAAGTACTTTATAATACATCAAATATGTGAAACTATGACAAAAACTTATCAGAAGTCTAAATGTGAACTACCTGGAACTTCATTTTGCACTCCAAAGATTAATTAAATATATACAAAGTCAGTAACAATATACAAAGTAAGGAATAGTACACAAGTTTGTCTCGCCTTTTCTCATATAAAAGGATACTACAAACACATGTAAATACACGTAGTAAGTAACAATATTTTAGTCCAGACCCACCCATAAAATTTATGTTCAATCATGATGGTGTTCATACATTGAAATTTCTTAATTTGTAGAATCCTGAATCTTCACCTATCTCAGGCTACAAGTGCCCATAAAAACATGTGCCACTAGTTAAAATACATTCACATGGAATTGGTTAGAAGGTCAGTATGTACACCTGGGTACACAGTACATGGATTTGGAACTAGAATTGGATTGGTTGCTATAGAATGTTTAAGTGGAAGACCAATATTTCAAGCAAAAAAGATCCAGTTAATTAAGTCTAAGGCAAGTCAATGAGCTTCAGCTCATATGGCATGTCCTCTCCTTGTAAGAGAAAAGTGGAGGGTGAGATTGTGGATTCAATACCCACTGGGTGTGTGTAGCTCACCAATCAAAGAAAAATTAAGTCCAAGGCAAACTATGTTAAGGCACATAGTATACATGCAAGTTGTTCTTTCTGTCAATCAGAAAATGTTAAGTCAAATGCTTCAAAATTTAATACATAATTTATTTTCTCTTTCAATAGCTAAAAAATCAGCTCTTATTACCTATAAAAAAAAATTAACTAAAAAGGAAACTCCTTGAATTCTTATAAAAGGATATTGGATAAGGCAGAATAGACATACAGGAAATAAAAGGATAGCTGTTGCAGCCGGTGGGAAAACAAGTCTCAAGCCATCCATTGGGTGCTTGTGATGGCAGCCATGAAGAAGATAATGAATGGTGTTTCCCCTAAATAGAATTTAAAACAAAGTTAGTGCGGGCAAATTTTGATAACAGACAACTAAACTCTGTATAGATGCTAGAAAATCATACAAAATTTTAAATGTCTACATGAACACACATGAGAGAGAGAGAGAGAGAGAGAGATCAAAATAATAACTAACCAATAGCTCTTTGTATCGATGTGAAAAAGGAATCGATGCAATGAGTACTCGATAAGTGTCCACAGAAAAATTCCACAGACCACCAGGAAAGCTATAAGAGGAAGCGATACGCCCATTTGAATAGACTTGGAGATGGCCCAGCATACAACTGGCAGCCAAATGACTGGAATTGCCCACCAAACAGTGCGGGTCAAGAACTGTTTCAAGTAGTAATGAGTAAAACTTGCTGCTGCATATAATCTCCAAAAAAGAAAAATTAAACTACTAATTATACAAGGGCATAAACATATGCATTCTTACAACTAAATCTATGCATGTTGTAACCTACGACCTAATGGAAATAAGGTTTCTATGTGCAAACAAAGAGATAGTACCTCCCAAAAATCACTCTCAAAAAATCGAGGGCCTTCCTTGCTAACAATAGGTTGGTGAACCCACTCCTGATAAGATTCACCAAGATAGCCGACCTGTGAAAGATTGTTTCAAGTTAACATGCATACCAAAACCATTAGCATAAAAACATTTATGTAAATTCAAATTAAAATGTGGATTGACATGCTTTTGCCAATGAATTTAAAAGTTCCAACAATTGGTTGAGAATAAAAAAGCGGTTAACTTCTTGCAATATAAATGTAAATTCCTTGCAAGAAACAAGCTTCAACCCAGGAAACAGTAGCATAATTTGGTTATGTGAATACCATTACTATAGATTTTATGAGAGACTTTAAGGAAATATAACAGTACCTGGTAGACAAGGGGCTTATTCAAATCGACCGTAAACTCCTGCGCAACCATGTTGGCAGCTTACAATGTAGCTGCAGAGAAACCAACAGAATGAATGAATCAGCTAAGAATAAAACTGAACAAACCCCCTTTCTATTATAAAGAAGCATGACATGACATAAAAAGAGGCTCAATTTTGAAACTTTTAATCATTAACTAATTTATCCCAATTTTAAGCTAAACGAACTCTTTCCCTTTCAAATCATGAAAAAGAGATCTTAAGTCAAATATGTCTGACAACAAAGAATTCCTCTTTATAAGGATATCACAATCAACCTAGGATTAGGATCTTCCTTTGGAGAAACATCAGAATAAACCAAAACACACACACAGAGGATTAAAAGAATATTTATTCTTTTTCTTTCCCTTATCCTAATTTTCTTGGAAACCAAACACAAACTTGATAAAGATTTCAGCTTTTGGAAGCAAAGCAAATAAAGAAGCAGCAGTAAATGTTCATAACAGTCAAGAAAACAATGAATATATACCAACAATGTATCTACTTTAAAAACCCACATCCAAAAACAAATCAACCCAGAAAAAAAATTGTCAAGAAAATCAAACAACAAAAAAAACCCAGATCTACAAATGATTCTTTAGGAACCCCAGATGAGAAAAAAGAGGAGAATAGAATAGAACAAACCCGAGACACAATGCGGGTCGGATCCGAATCCAAAAGAACACCACCACCACCACCACCACCACCAAGAGTACTTGGTCGGGGGGATTTTTTTTTTTTTTTGTGTGTTGCTGTAAATAGCAACGAGGATTCTCAACTGTGTTGAGTGGCAATTGAGAAAGGACCTTTTTTTATTTTTTTGGTGTGTGTGTGTGTATTTTTGTTCTCGTGAGGCAGAGCGGTTTTTCAATTTTTGGGTTATAAGAGTGTATGGTGTTTTTTTTTTGTGTTGTAATGTTTTAGGAAAGAAGGGTTGGAAAAATATGGGCCGTTGATTTAACATGGGAGGAGCATCCGAGGTCACTATCAATCTTCAAGATTCTTCTCCCACGTTGGAATCTAACGGTTGCCAGTCTGGCTCTTCTCAGATTACAGCGTAGCAGTTTCCTGGATTTTTTATTTTTTAAGTAAATGGTTTGAGTGGAGCCAGCTTAAATTTTCAAAAGTTTAATAGATTTCGTTTCGTTTCATTCTACGTGTTATGATGTTACTTCTTGAGGATAAGCAATATTAAAACTAGTAACGGTCCGCAATCTAAGATCTACAGTGAAAATGTCGTAGTCGTAACGCATTTGATTGAATTTTGTTAGAGGACTCTTAACCGTTAAGTTTTCATACCTCAACTTCCAGTCAGCGCCAACAGATAATGCTAAACAACCTTTCTCTAAATACCGTTGGTTTGAATAGGAATTAAAATAAAAGAAAATGACAAGCAATTAAAAAAAAACAATCACCCAAATTTATTAAACAATAAAAATTATGTTCAAGAAAAAAAATCATGTCTAATTAAAAAAAAAAAAAAACATAACACTGTATGTACAGTCCAGAAAATCAAAAGAAAAAAGGATTTAAAAAAAAAAAGAAAAAAAGAAAGTAGGAAAGCAGCAAACGCCCAGAAAAGCACGCAAAAGAACAAAAAAAAAAGAAAAAAATAAAGGCAATAGGATGAAATTAGTGCAAGGGCAATTTTGTCATTTATCTATAAAACTCCTCCCACACCATTTTCTCTCCATTTTGGAGAGACAAGTTTTAGGTGGGCCAAGGTGGAAAATGCCTAGGCCCCACCAAAAATTTTCGTCTCCCTCCCTCCTTACCAAACAACACCCTTTCTCATTTTCTCTCCAAAATTTTCCATCCTCTTTAAAATTCACCCATCCAAACATAGTGTAAGGAATTATTTGTAACCATTCATTGTCATAAACTCAGAATATTCCTCAATTGTGTATTGTATTTTATCCTTCACGCATCAAGTTATTATCGAAAATAGAAAGGATTTTTAAAGGTGGCTTCAAGACGTAGATTATAATTTTCAAACTCAAAACATCATAGATCTTATGAGATTTTAAAAACCACTAAATCAATCCCTTAAAACTTGTTACCTTCCATTTTAAAACTGCGTTTGTTTAAGTTTTTTTACTTTCTTTCTTGAGACTAGACCACCGAGTGATAAGAAGAGACATTTGTGTGTTTTTTTTGCTGTGAAGACCTGCCTTTTTTTTTTTTGATAATCAACCTGCCAATAAAATTAGCTACAAAATTAAGTTAATATTCATATGACAATTTAGTATAGGTGGCCCATATTTGCTAAATTCAAAAGTCATTTTACTCATTACACATCATGTGATAGCCTTCAAAAGTGCTTTCTTCTATTTTTTAATATATATAAAATATTTAAAGACTCAACCCGTATTATTTGGGTTTGAAGTTTGCACAACAACTTCTTCCATTGCTAATGAAGTCTTTTAAATACCTTCTAGAAGTCATTCGATTTGATTTTAAATTTTAGGGAGCATAGTTCTTACAATGATTCAAAGGATTCCACAGTGTATGGAATAGTTTTATAGGACTAGGAATTATGAGATTTTTAAACTTGGCAGCAAAAATTTAATTCATGAATCATCCTTCTGATAGGGATCACAATTAAGATATAGTGTAATAATTAAGATAGGATTATTTATTGTGCAATCGCACTTTTAGTAATTGAAATTATAAGTTAAAAAAGTCGCTTTTAATCTTAATCTTTGAATCAAATTTATTTATTTTTTTAACCTTTTGAACTATAATTGCACGATGCAATAGCTCCAAATTTAAATTCATACCACTAACATAACTTTTTTTTACTTACTACTATTAATCTGCCGCTTTAAGGTGTATTAAATTTTTTGTTTTTCTTTATTTCTATTGCTAGCCAATCAAACAAAGGGAAGGAAAAACAAAGTGTACTTTGACCTGTCAAGTGGGCATACAGATGGCAAATGGAATATCCAAAAAGAACTTCTCGAAATGGAGGACATTAGTTGGAGAAAAATGGGTGACCACGTTGTTTATTGAGAAAATGTACAACATTTCTAAGCCGCAAGACATGCTTTTGTAGAAAAGCTTATTATCAAAAACAAACATGGCGAAAATTGTGAATGGACACCTTGTTGGCTCGTTTCTCTTCCAAAGGGGAAAAATTTGTCAAAGATGCGTTTTCAATTAATTAAATTGTTGGAATATTCTAAAATTTTTGCAAATTTCTCTCTCTAGATTGAATGCCAAATCTTATCCTGCAAGCAAATGTCACATGGCATGATAAAACAAAGTGATAGACTTTGTATTAGTTGCTTGACTACGAAACTGTGGCCTTTCATTCCTTGTCATTCATTTGCCCATAGTCACAGACCAGTGTGACTGATATGTTTTTTTTGTTTTCAATAATTCTTCTAGGGACACACATTTTAATATGCATTTTACCACAACTTGTATATTTGTGAATTTGTGATTGGATTATATCATTTATATATAGGATATTAGGACCATCATTGGTACTTGGTGAAAAATAATTTAATCACTACTTGACATATGCACAAGTTATGAATAAGTGTGTGACAAAATTTGTGTCTATAAACTTTTTGCTACTAAATGCTACATTTCCCACCATAATTTGTGAGAAAAGATGCATAATTAGTTTTGGCTTCATGTTTCCAACAAAACGGCGAATAGCTTCAGGTTGCTCTCAAAAACTTGAATTTGAATTTAGATTTGAATTTGTAATCATTAAATTTAAAATGTCTTGATTTCAAATCTAAGGATTTTGAAAGTTTATAAATTTGTAGTGGATTTTGTCAAATTCAAATCTTGGACGTTTTAAAACTATCCAAACAAATTATTTGAATTTTAATCACTCAAATTCAAATTCATATGCCTAAATCATACTGTATAAACACACTACATCAATGTTTTCAAATGATCTGCATGACTTAAAATTTTGGTCAAACCAAAAATGTTTATTGTCGACCAAAAAAATAAAATTTTGACTCTTTTGAGTGGTGTAAAATTTGCAAAGCATTTGCCAAAAAACCCACGATAATTGATTAATCGTGCACCATATCATTCTCAAGACTCAAGAGTACCTAATAAATATACATAATTCACAGTTGTGAATTGATCCTCCTAAAGTCTAGTTAAAAATTATTCAAAAAAAAAAAAAAAAACTAGTTAAAAGTGGTTCAGAGCTCCTTTTTTATATCAATTTTATTCAATGAAGCCCAAACCCAATATAATAATGGACGACACAGCACATATATGGGCCTCGAAGTCCAATGATATTAATGGACAACACTACACGAATTAGACCTCAAAGTCCAATGAAATAGAAAACGATATTGGACTGTATTGGTCCTTTAAACCCAATGGAATAAAAAATTTCTACGGAGTGATTTAGTGGCTCTTCTAGCCAAATAAAGTAAGGAAGGCCACAATTTCACTAGGAATCACCACTAGAGTTTTGGGCTTCTTGGGCACACAATCCATAAACCAAAGTGTATTGGGCCTCCCAGTACGGTCCATCTCATGAGCACTTTCAACCTACTCTCTTGTCTCTAGCAATGCAACTAGTATTCCTCAAGTCCCAAATACTTTTTTTTAAGAGTTTTAACCTATGGCGTCCGCTCCTGATAATTGCTCTTTATTATCAGACCAAGACATCAATCAGTTTTTGGTGTAGGCGGTGATTGAACCCCAGATCTCTTATACAACCATCAGAGACTTTACCAGTTGAGCTAACTGGAACCCACAAGTCCCAAATACTTGGGCAATCACTTTTTAAGATCTTTTCCAACATTGGTTATTAACCCAAGCCTGTGGGTTTGAAATTAAGGCATGAGGGGACATGGTCCGGTAGGTGTGGAGGACATAATTTTAAGTTTAGCACCATGGTGGTAGTCATGTATAACATTGCATGCTTGCTTAGGGGCATTTTTATTTTATTTTATAAATTTGATACTTTGATAGTTGAAGGAGGGGTATTCAAATCTTGAATTTCTTATTTGAAAATATCAAGAGATGTCAACCAGTTGAGATACAAGGCTTTTGACATATATAATGAGCAAAAGTAGTAAAATAGTGTGTAACTGTGTATTCTCGATTATTCTCCCTTAAGGGGTATGTTTTAAGGGTGTAAGATCTACCACTCAACCATCATGTGTGCTTTCCATAAAATCAAAATAAGCTCATACAACTAATCACCTTAGATCAGGAAATAAAGACTTGAACAAACCCTTGCGATTATGCAAACATGTTGCTCCAAATCCCAAAAGTCATGTTCTCTCACAGTCGTTTGCATCTACTATTTTTTTTTTGTTAATCAATATTTACAATTAATACAAAAATGTCCACATTTTAAACATGAAAGTGAATGTAAAAAACTAGATGTAAAAAAAAAAGTGTAAAAGTATCATTGTCATAAATAAGAGAAGCATCCCAGGGTAAATCACCATCTCTAACTCCTCTTACGCACTATCCATATCAAACAGTTTCAAAAAGCCATCACTCACAAAACCATCTTTACTATATCATGTTTGGGGAAATTTGACTTCCCTTAGTCTTCTAGCAACCCCCCTACTTGAGGTGCCGCTTGTTTTTAACATGAGGAAGAAATCAATCATATGGATTGGTGGGTGATGCTTACAAGTTTTATGACTTATAAATTATAAGTTTTCATCAACTACTAATTGAAGACCCGTGCTTTGTGCGGATTTTGTTACAAACCATTACAATATATAATTTTATTGCGAAACAATAATTAAAAAAAAAAAACTGTTAATATAAAGGTAATAGTAATATATATATATATATATATATTTTTTATATTCAACAAATTTTATTAACAAAGGAACAAAAACAACAAACTAAAAACAAAGGAACAAAAACTACAAACCAAAAACCAGAATCTTAGCTTGCTCAAGAGCTAATACATCACAAAAAATAAAAATAAAAATAGAAGGGGTAGAGCTAAGAATAAAACAACTTTAGTACTTATTTTTAAAAGATTAGGGAGCCAAAACATGATTGGCTTGATTTGCCTCTCTAGGAGCCCATTTGAACTGAATAGACTGACAAAGAGCTGTCAACTTGGTAGTGTCTGAACATAGAACCTGGATCCTCCATGGAGATGCTATGGATGGTCCATTAATAGCATTTATACAAATCTTAGCATCACTTTCAACAATAGCTTGACTAATAGTGGATATCCTATCTAGTTGCCACGTGTGCTACATAATAATAATTCTACTATTATGTAGTACATGTGGCAATTAGATAGGATATCCACTTGGTACAACCATGATATATATGATTGGTATCTTAAATGATTTATCTTGAAAGTTGAATAAAAAAATGAAGGTCATATAAATAATTAGAAAGCAATGATCAATAAAAGGAATCTTGTAGAATATCAATAGTTGACAAGTAAATCACATAAACGTTAAAAAAAGGAATCACATAAAATGAATTAAAAACTTATTTATAGAAGCTTTGAAGTGAATTGGATAAGAGTGAGGAGATTATAGATAATTAAGAAATGATAGTTATTCATTAGAATTTGAAATTTTGTGGTAACCTTCATACCAAGTGAGTGATTTCCTCATCTAGGAATCCATGGGGAAACCCTCACCTTGAATTAGAGATGTCCTTGCCTCAAACTCTATTGAGATACCCTTGTCTCGAGTTAGAATGTCCTCCTTTGGACTTTATCGGCGAATTATCGTCATGGGTTGGAAATTTCCTCATCTCAAACTATAGAAAGAAACTCTCATCTCGGGTTGGAAAGGTCCACATCTTTGATTATATGGGGAAAATGTTTGAAAGTGCACTAGTCTAATTACTAGGTGCAAACACGACCCCCAAATTTTAGGCTAGATTAAGTTTAAGCTAAACTCAATTAATTTACGTGATTATCAGATTAATCAACCGAAGCTATCAAATAAAGCATGGACATATATAATTGACAAAAAAAAGTAGTAAAGGAGAAGAGGGTGCAAATACAAGATAACACCGGATGTGTTATCGAAGAAAAAAACCAGAGAGGTTGGCATAAAAACCTCTCTGCGACCTGACAAGCCAAAATGATTCATTATGAGAATAAGTTGGAGTACAAGGATGAACAAGAGACTCTTCAAGCCTAATCTACTCACTGCGCTTTGGCCCTCTAAGCCACTGTTACCAACAGACTTCTCGGAGTTGTTTCTTCTTAAGCTTTCTGGATCCCACAACTCAAACCGGTTGCACCACCAAAGATTGGTAAAGACCCAATGCTTCCCAAGGCTCCAAATCACACTCAACACTCAGATTTTGTATGGGTTTTGTTTGAGTTAAGCTCCACTCATAGTATGAAAATTGGAGAGGGAATAGAGTAGAGAAAATCTAAGAGATTGGTGTAGCAATTTGTAGGCTCACAATTACTAACTCTAAAATGTTGTTTTTATAGTTTTCTGTAAGAAACTCTTTTTACAATTTCATAAGTAATGAAGGCATATATAGTGTGGGTGAAAGAGAGGAAGAGTCATACAAAAATGAGCTATCAGAGTTCCTAGAGACTCACTAGTGGGTTGGCCTACCCACGAGCCAGTCGCTAAGC
Organism: Quercus aquifolioides; assembly: GCA_019022515.1. Taxonomy (NCBI): domain Eukaryota; kingdom Viridiplantae; phylum Streptophyta; class Magnoliopsida; order Fagales; family Fagaceae; genus Quercus; species Quercus aquifolioides. The sequence continues at coordinate 69,628,116 of CM032328.1, forward strand.
ACTTGGCATAATCCTCACATGCTGCTCACATGTCTTATGGTGGCTTGATCTAGGATCAAGTGACCAACTAGTCGTCAGAGCTCCTGTTTTGAGCAAATCTTCACCAACTTGAAATCTAAATGTAGTATAATAAACCCCACAAAAATATAGGTAAATGATTGAAATATTTACAATCAAATTGGTACAAAATAAAGCCAACAGAACTAACATGGAAAAATCACAACTTAACACTGTCATCTTGGGTTGATTCTCGTATCAATCTCTTTGGAAAAACCCTTGTCTCAGTTTGTAAATGTCCTCATTTTGGACTCTTTGGGGGAAACCATCTTGTCTTGAATATTAGTTTATCTTCTTGCTTCTCAAATTTGATAGAAACCCTCGATATGGGTTGAAAATGCCCTCGCCTCATACTTCATCCACTAGTTTTTTTTTAATTAAAAAACATTAGAATTATTATTAATTTTTTTAAATAAAGACCTTATAAAGATATGCAATTTATTCTTCACATATAAACATAAGAATATATTGAAATTCTTACACCAACATTTGACTTCATTACATTGGTTACACACAGTTCTTTTGTTTTAATGTATAAATCAATTCTAAACTATATATACAAGACACAAAAAACCTTTGAAGTTTTAAAACTATTTAAAAAATATATATAATCAAAATTTGAAGATATCCGTTCTCGTTTTCCCACCCCCCTTAATTTTTATGGGTACTTTCCTTAACTATGATTTGGAGCTAACAAAATAAAAGAAATAAAGTGTTCTATCTATTTTCTAATAATATTAAGATACAATGGTCCCTTCAGTTATTTCTTTAAATTTTCAAAATTCACATTATTTTCTTTAAGTATTTTTGTTAACAATGATTTGAAGCTAGCCATAAAAAATAAATTGATTCATATTCTTTAAATGTATTCGCACACAAAGACTCCTTTAGGTATGTCTTCAAGTAGTGTTTGAAGTCTATATCCTTTTCTTTTAATATTTTCGTGAGTTGTGATTTGAAGGTAACCACCTGAAGTAAAAGTGTTTGATAGGCCAAGAATGTATTGACCTCTTGTGATAAATTAACCAATTAATTAGCTAAGTTAATTAATTAATTCAATTAACATGCAATACGCATAGTAGCACAAACAAATCACCAACTAAGTTAATATGTAGCAGAAAATAAAGTTGACACGGTGATTTGTTTATGAATAGGAAAAACCACCGAGACAAAACCTCATCGGGTGAATTTAAGGTCACCACTCCCGAGAATTCACTATTATTACAACAAGCAGTTACAAGTAAATGAATTCCAGTATCTTATACCAACCTACAGTTGAACCCTTACCCCAATACCCAATTGGACTTGTTCTGTAGTGACAATATCTCATTTTCAATGCACGGCTCCCAGTACGTGACTAACCAATTGATGCACGGATCCAAGTACGTGACTAACCACCAACTTGAGAAAGATATTGGCTGCAAAATTTTTCAGTTTATCAACACGATGAAGATCATGAAGCTCATTGGTTACAAAACCCTACGGCGTACAAACCCAACAGCTTTTTCAAGAGAAAGATAAACTAGGGCATATGTCTTCAGTCAAAATATGCTTGTGAAAAACTTTTGCATTAAGTTGCATCATCTGTGACAGCCTTTAAAATAATCCTTATATATGTTTAGAGTTATGAGAAAAGAAAGCCTAAACAAATATACACGGATTAGTGTGAAATCAGATCTAAAAAATTGATTTTCGTAAATCTCGATAGATAGGTTATCTATCGAGCAACTGTCGAGTGTCGGGCAAAAGTTGCCTTTTAAACCTCGATAGATGCTATCTGTCGAGCTAGCTGTCAAGTTTTAAAATCCAGCACTTCTTCACTTGATTTTTGGACAGATTTGCATGGCTTTAATACTTGGACTTGAACTCTTGTTCCTTGAAGTATTAAACACATCCTAGATCTACCAAATTACAAGTAAAATGCGTTTTGTCAAATGATTAGTCAATTCTACATGACATATGTTCCTAACATGATTCACATATGTCCTAACAATCTCCCATTTGGGCAATTCGTGACAAAACCACAACAAACAAATGAACATATAAGAGAAGTCATAAATCACTTCACTCATACTCACTTGTTGAATACAATAAAATCTATCCTAACACAAACTTTTAAAAAACTTTGCAAGAAGAGAGTTCATGGCAAGAAAGCTTTCGACAACCTGTATTTCTGAAACACTTTAAACAAAACTTATTACGACATCTTAGTGTGAAACAGAAGTATAAAAGATTGCATACAATAAATAAGAAGCATGTGCATAAAGAGAGAAAAGAAACAACACATGAAGAGATAGGTGAAAGAATGTAATAACAACCTCAATATATATATATATATATATATATATATCAATAATGAGTACAAGGTTTACTATCACAATGTAAGAACAATGTATCTAAAAAGTAAATAAAAGAAAAGATACAAAAAGTCCTCACTACATCCCTCATATAAAATAAACACTCCCCCTAACAAAAATATCTCCTATACTAACTCTCCCCTTAAGAACATGACTACTCTCATACCCAAAACTACTTCCCCTTTTTGTCACGAATGACAAAGGGCAAGTTACTCAAGTAGTCATCTCGTCGTCACAGGAAGAGTTAGCATCCTCATCCTCATCATCCTCGTCCTCATATGCCTCTGGAGAAAGAGAGGGAGACGCCATGAAGCCACCAAGGCGAGCCTCTCGTCGTGCAATATGACCGACACGGGTGTTCACCTGACACAACTCATCACTGACTGTGTCAAGGCGAGCATCCATGCACTGAAGCTGCACCATGACTGCCTCGAGGGTCACACCACCCACGAAAGAAGAAGGAGCGAAAGATGCCTAAGGAGTCACCATCTCGGTCTGTGGCTGCTTCGGTCGAAGCTGGGCCTCGCTCCGTCTAACAGTCGCTGCGTCTATGGCACACATGACAGAGAAGTGTGTAGACTCAAGATAGGAGACTGACGCATGGCGGAGAATCCGCATGATAGCTGAAGGGAAAAAGAGCTTATCACGAGTCGTCATATCCTTATAGACATCTATAAGGGAGAGTATAAAGTGAGAGAAAAAATCTATAGTGAGTCCCTCAAGAAGGGATAACAAAAATCGAGCACGAGGCTCTGTAATAGAGATATAGTGAGACAAGGGATGGAGAACAAATGTCATCACCATGTTAAGGAATCTCAGACCTTTTGCAAAGCCTGAGCAAGGGGTGTTTTGACAGTCACCCCAAGATGAAGGTGTCTCACAGAAGAGAGACGAGAGTTCGTCTTTGGACACAGTCCTAAGATGATCACAGTCAGGGTAGTCAGGATACGCTACCCTTGGTATGTGTAGCACCTCGGATATAAGATCCGGAGTGACTACAATGCATGTACCCCGAATGTGAGTGAAGAAATGAGGTACAGAATAATCAAATTCGTGCATATTGGAGTAAAACTCCTGTATGATCACAGAGGGACAAGTGACCGGGATGCCACAAAGTGACTCCCAACCCCTACTGTAGATGACAGTGGGAAGGTCAGTATCGAAAAAATCCGATAGGACAACTTGGCGTTCCGAATGAATGCCGCGTCGTGAAAAGTTCTTCGAGAAGTCCGTATGGGCCTTCTCATCACGGAACCGAACGTGAGAGGGGGTAGAATCAACAGAGGAAGAAGAAGAAGATGCCTCGAAATGAAGAGGGTTCCGGGATGGAGTAGACTTGTGCTTAGGTGCCATGCGCAGACTAACCGAATAGAAAGATAAAAAAAGTTATGTATGCATGAAAAATGCATGAATATGTGACATGCAACATTTAAAAATATCATGGGCTCAGCCCAATCCAAACCTACCAGCACACATCATTTCAACATATAGAACACACATCTAAAATGCATGAAACATTATGAAAATGCAAATGTGATGCAATGCATGAGCATATATGATCATTTAAACAAAACCCATCCTAAAAATTTCACAAAAAACTTCATCAATTTTGAAAAACCCCAAAAATTTTCAAAAACCCAAAAACCTAGGTCTAAAAGTATGAAATGCATGAAGAAAGAGAGATAATGAGATCATACCAGTGAAAAGAAGCAAGGTTTAGACCGAAAATCAAGCGGGGAAAGTGAAGGGGTTGAGAGAGAAGAGTATGGGAGAGAAGAGAGAGAGTTTCTGTCGAGAGAGATCGGTGAGAAATGAAAAAAAATCGCGCTGCGCTATATATAGAAAAACACGAAGCTTGATGGATTAAAAGGTATCGAGAGGTGTCAAGCTTTAATTTTCGATAGATGTAGCTGTTGAGGAGCTATCATGAAGTGTCCACAGCAAAGTGACCTCGATGGATTGAGAAGCTATCGAGCATCTATCGAGCATACAGAAACTTCATCGATGGATCGAGAAGCTATCGGGACAAATTCTCAAAAACTTCGATGGATTGAAATTGCAATAACTGCTGTCGAGAAAGGAAGATCAAGTGGCTCGATAGATAGCCTAGCTGTCGAGAGGTATCGAAAAGCTATCGAGATTGCTCAAAACAGTTTTTCAAAGAAGAGAAAAACACAGACAAGAATGCAATCAAACATGCTACTCAACTAAAGATCCAACCAACATTTTAAGCTCTTAAAAACATCTCTCAACAAGAAACATGTCAAGCATTTAGATCCAAAACACACACACACACACACACACACACACACAAAACAAGTCTAACCAATTTTATATTTCAAAAAATAGTCAAGATAGTTTAGTGAGCATACATTAACACATGTATTTCTTGTGATGGCCAAATCACATTGTACCTGCACATGTATTAAGAGTAGCATTGAATATTGTGTGTTATGTGTGAAAAATATCGCAAGATTGCATAAGTGTCGAAATGTTATGATGATTTGGGATATGAGAAAATCACTTTAACTCACACACAATCATAATTGCTTGATGGGGACTATCACCTTCGAGGTACATCCTATAACTCCCAAATCTCCTAGAAGACACACTTGTAATCATATATAAAGGCATTTTTTATTCTTTTTGCTTTTATTTTTTCTTTGCATATTTTCTTTTGTTAAGCATATCATGCATGGGCATATAAGAGATAGGAAAGAAATACCAAATGATGTTAAACTTTTGACATTGCACTTTTGCTATGCCAAAGCATATAGATGTCATTTCATGATTGGCGGACAACAGTGGTGAGATGGTTATTTATGCCTTTCTCTTAGGATTTTCTAGTCCTTCCCATCAAAAGAGTGATATGAGTGTTAAGTACAAGAGATTACTTAATCTTACTTATCACAATCATGAGCCACAAAGCTCACTTGCTTAGTTGTTCATAGAGATGCTCATCTAAGCTACAAAAGACACAAAGTTTAGAAAACTTTGTTTCAATGGCCATCCAAGGTACACAAGTACCAATGTACACAAAACACACACTGTTTTTGTATTTTTCTGATTTTTCAATTTTTTTAAAAATTTTTATGAAAAACAAAATAAAGCAAAACTTAAAAAAAAAAAAAAATGTTAAACAAAGCAAAGCATAAAACTAGACTGACTCAAAACAAGAAAGCAAAACACATAAGTAATGCAAACTCAAAAACAAGAAAAAGAAGAAAGAGAAAAAGTGACTAAATCACTTAGAGCCTTTTTCCTTCCACACTTTGGAAGATCCTTTCCATTTAGCAAACCCTTGATCCGGAGGTGAGGGGGAAGAATTGAAACCGTTCAAGTTCGAAAGAAACATGAGGGCTCTGAGTAGATCTCCAAGAGGTGCACAAGAGGATGGAAACTGATTCTAGTTTCCAGATGAGATCATACTATTGCTCTGTTGAGTAGCTAACCACTTATAGCAATTAGGTTGAGTATGTTCAATTGCTCCACAGTGATGGCAGAGATGCTACTTCTTTTGTTTAGACTTTTGAGTATTGCCCTTTGTTGCCCTAGGGTTTTTAATCTCTTTCTTATCAAACTTAGGGGGTGCTCCAAAAATAGATTTACCCTTGTTTATGTTGTCACTAGCTAAAGCAGTTTTGACATCATTGTCTCAGATTCAACATTATTAGCAGGTTAAACAAAAACAGTAGTACTAGTAGAAGCAATACTAGGAGAAGAGAAATCATACCTTAAATCGGTTTGATCAGAAGCAGATTTCTGAGAACTGAGTATCTCATCAAGCTTTGCACTTGAAGTCCTCTCCAACTGAGCTCTGACTTGGAACAGTTTTGCCTCAAGCTTCTTAGTCTTCTCAGCCAAGAAATTGTTTTCAAATCTCAGTGCTCTAATGGTTTGATTGGCTTCATCAAACTTCGTGGAGATTTCTTCTTGTTCAAGCTTCACATCACTAAGTTTCTTAGTGGCCAACCTATACAACTTCTCATGCTTTTTCGAGATCTTGTATAGCTTTGCATAGGTTGTGTGGATGTCATCTTGCTCATCCATCTTTTCAAACTTGATCTGTTTGACGAACCTTTGATACAGCGGTAAGGGGGAAGAATTGAAATCATTCAAGTTTAAAAGGAACATGAGGGCTTTGAGTAGATCTCCAAGAGGTGCACAAGAGGATGGAAACTGATTCTAGTTTCCAGATGAGATCATACTGTTGCTCTGTTGAGTGGCTAACCATTTATAGCAATTAGGTTGAGTATGTCCATTTGCTCCACAGTGATGGCAGAGATGCTGCTTCTTTTGTTTAGACTTTAGAGTATTGCCTTTTGTTGCCCTAGGGTTTTTAGTCTCTTTCTTATCAAACTTAAGGGGTGCTCCAAAAATAGATTTACCCTTGTCTATGTTCTCACTAGCTAAAGCAGTTTTGACATCATTGTTCTCAGATTCAACATTATTAGCAGGTGAAACAAAAACAGTAGTACTAGTAGAAGCAATACTAGGAGAAGAGAAATCATACCTTAAACCGGTTCAATTAGAAGCAGATTTCTGAGAACTGAGCATCTCATCAAGCTTTGCACTTGAAGTCCTCTCCAACTGAGCTCTGACTTGGAACAACTCTGCCTCAAGCTTCTTGGTCTTCTCAGCCAAGAAATTGTTCTCAAATCTCAGTGCTCCAATGGTCTGATTGGCTTCATCAAACTTCGTGGAGATTTCTTCTCGTTCAAGCTCCACATCACTAAGCTTCTTGGTGGCCAACCTATACAACTTCTCATGCTTTTTTAAGATCTTGTATAACTTTGCATAGGCTGTGTGGATGTCATCTTGTTCATCCATCTTTTCAAACTTAGACTCCACCAAGTCCTCTTCTTCATCCACATCTTCAACAATCCCCTTAATAGGATTTACAGTAGCAGTAAAGGCATTTAGGATTCCATCATCCTCATTGTCCGAATCATCCTCAGGTTCGGTGTCACTCAAAGTAGCAGTAAGGGCCTTGCTTTTTCCAACGGTCTTGAGATAAGTTGGGCACTCTTGTTTCATGTGTCCGAAATCTTGACACCCAAAACACTTTGGTCCTGAAGGAACAGTGTATTGATCGCCATCCCTAGCATCTTTCTTACCTTTGTCTTGGCTTTTGAACTGAGATGAACTGGACTGCTTGCGGTCTTTGTCAAATCCTTTAACATTGGCATTTTTCATAAACTTTTTGAATTTTCTTGTAATGTAGGATTTGTCCTAAAACTCTTATAAGAATTGATAGAAATCTTTACAAGAGCTAGTTCAAGAATAAAGCGACAAATTCTAATGTTATTTTGTGAACTAAGAATGTGAAAGGTTAGATACCACAAGGCCCACAACACATGATGTAACAAGTCTCCAGTATTGTCAATATTCTATTTTCATTAATTAAGATTTAGAAATCTAACACCCACCTAAGCGTATTTCATTTCCAGCTTTACTAAAATACAGCTAACCAACCATGCCTAGTATACTGATGAGACATTACAAATATCTATGACAACCAAGAGGATGCCCCCAATAAAATTTAGCAATAATATATATGGCATGCTGAGATTTTCAAATGGTTGTATAAATTAATATCTAGTTGCAAATAAGCTTAACATATGTGCAAGATACAAAGATTTATGGTCTCCACAAACTTGAGACACAAATTCTTATCCCCAATGCAATAAACTTCAGAACAAAGCGCAAAACAAAACCCAAAAAAAAAAAATCATCAAACCCACAAACCAATTCAAACTCAAAAAACAATAAAGCTTCGATCTTTTTTAACACTTCTATTAGAAATTCAATACAGAAACCAAAATAGAAAAAAACTTGGTCAACCAAAGTTTATTTGATTTTCCCCACTGTTTCTCGACAACCAAACAACTAAATTGTACAAAGCGACTCACCTTTTTGTTTAGTTTTGAGAGACTGCGTAGATACTAAAGGAACTCAAAGCTCTATACACGTTGCTGTGACTTTATCAAATCTTTTGGCGAAGGCGATGAATCTAAAATAGTGGAGACTGAGTGAGAGAACAGTGAGTACGAGAAGAGGGCCAGTGAGAGAAGACGGTGAGTGAGTGAGTGAGTGAGAGTGGAGAGGGTGAGTGAGTGAGAGAGGCTGAGGTTCAGTGTGCGAGTGAGAGGGTGAGCGAGAGAAGACGGTGAGTGAGAGAAGAGGGTGAGTGAGTGAGAGTGGAGAGGGAGAGTGTGCGAGTGAGAGGGTGAGTGAGAGAAGATGGTGAGTGAGTGAGAGAGGCTGAGGTGAGGTTGAGGTTTAGTGTGCGAGTGAGAGAAGATGAGGGAGGGTGAGTGTCTATGTTAGAGAGAGGGTGAATGAGAGTGGAGAGTGATTATGCCGTGTGAGAGACGTTAATTTTGAAAAAACCCTATTAAAAATAGATTTTTAGAGACTCGAGTCCCATGTGGACCGACCACGTCAGAGCCAGATGATGTCTACATGGAACTCGAGTATCAGAAAATCGAGTTCCATGTAGATGCCACGTGGAATTTTGCCACATCAAACCGGAAAAACCGAGCTTCAAAGACTCGATGTACAGGCCCAAAATCGAGTCTTTGAGACTCGAGATGTTACTAAATAATATACTTTCCAAACCAGGCCAACTAACTATATAGTTGGGTAAATATGTGTAATTACCCATTTTCGCCTTTGGTTTGATGTATAGTGCTCAAACGGCGTTACATGCTATCTGCTTTTAAGGAGCAAATTGGTCATTTTAAACAACTTTTGGACGTGTTCGGTATTTCCTCAAACTCGAAGTAGGTTTTTGGAATTTACCTTTTTTTTTTTTTTATCCTCCAGATGAAAGATATAATAGGATAGCTCTTTCTTTGGCAAGATTTGGTTTGAGTCATGTTACAAAAGATGTATGGATGGAGGAAACTACATCCTTCATTGTCTCTTGCAGGGATGTTTAGCCAACCTGCTAAAACCGACCTGATCTAACTCAACATGCCGGGTTGGGTCAATTTTTAGGGGTTGGTGGGTTGGGTTAGTTGTAAAATTTGTTTTTACAGTGAGTCGGGTTGGGTTCGGATCATAAGTTTCATAGATCCCCTTAACATGACCCAACCCACCTATATTTAATATATATTTAAAATTTAAAAAATATATTATACAATTTTGTTATTTACTTTTTTGCCCCCTCTTCCTAAATAAAACCCAAATCCTAAGTTCTCATTATTTAGTTTATGCTGGTTTGATGTTGTGCTCAAAATTATTTTGTTATAAATTTGCCTTATTTGTAGTGGTGTTGTTCTAATTGTCAATTTAATATTAATAATAGTAATTAAAAAAATGACCAACCTATGGGTCCAACCCAATCCATGTGGGTTGGGTTGGACCCCTGTGATGGGTTGGGTTGAATTTTTTCTAACCTATCATGGTTAATTGAGTTGAAAAAATCTCTCAACCTAACCGATACACACCCCTAATCTCCTCCATCCTTCATTGTTGCCCTTGTATTTGATGATGTATCAAATGTATAATTTTTTTGGTATTATCAATTAAATTATGTTATCCTTTTATCAATAACTAGCCTTTACAGTACGCACGTTGAGGTTCTTCCATTTTTTTGGGTAAAAGTTAAAAATTTGCATCTGTAGGGGCTCAAATCGGAAAGGCCCCAAACAATACATTTTTAGAGAGTGGGTCGAAGAACTTGGCCCTTACAGACGAACGAAGCCCAATGGTGGAACCAAGTTTTCCTTTAAGGTTGTTCCTCGGCATTGATCCGAGGAACCTCACGTTTACCCCCTTTTTCTCTTTTTTTTTTTCCTCTCCCTTTAACTGCTCTGTTGGTTTCTCTTATATAGTCCTCTTCCTCCCATCTCTTTCTTCCACCTGTTGATCATCCATGCACTTTCCCTCTGACCGTCCATCCCATCAGTTGCCTTATCAGCACTTAAATGATTTGCCATGACCAACGTTGCTCTGTCTAGGGGTCACATCTCCATTAGTGTGGTCAGAGGGTTAGGTGAATGCATTGAGTGTGGACGTGACAACCTGCCCTGGGCCTGTTCCCCCAACTGGAGTTAGTCTCCTTCCACCGAGGACAGGGTCATCCTCGGCGGGAATTTCAAAAGTTTAGGCCTTCACACATCGTCCTTGGAATGGGCCCTGGGCCGGATGTAAAGTGGGCCGAGGTCACCAGGCCCCCAGGCCCCACAGCATCTATTATAAAAAAGAAATAACAAAAAACTAAATTTAGGGAATAAAAAGATGAACGTGAAGGGGAAAAAATCCTAAATTTTAGGAGTTCTCTTCTTCTTCTTTTTTATTTTTATTTTTTTTATGAATTAGGAGTTCTCTTTTTTAATTCAAAATGAAATTTGTTATTTGACATTTATGACCATATTTCTAAAAAAAATTACCCTTCATTAATAAGGGTATTTTTGAACCATATAAAAGTCCAGTTCAAAAGAAGGGAATCCTCTTATATATAGTATAGATAATAAAAAGTTGTGACTGCTTCAAGGGTGTCTATGTATGTATTAGTCGTCGTAATTTTTGCGATGTTTATTAAAATAATTTATATTTTGCGATGTTTCTTAAAATAATTTAGTTTATATGAAGAGATTAAATTCTATAAGGATGGGGTGTAAAACCTATGTTTTACACCATCCAATAAGTGATTGCCACATTAGCATTTTACTTAAAATTTATTAAAATTCAATACATGAAAATCTATTATCAAAATAATAAGTGATCTATTAATTTTAAGATAATCTATTATAGGTCAAATTATATTCCCTAATTTTCTAGCGATTCAATTTATATTAGGAGTTATTATAAGGCACCGTTCCTTTACTATCCAATTATCCAATAGGTATCAATTAGGACTATGTTACGACTATGTTTAGTATAAATCTATAGAATTGAAATCCTAATCTTAAACCTCAATAAAAAAAAAATTATAAATATACTTGTGCACCAAAATCCATCCCAAAAAAAATGTGCATATTCGTGTGCTATATGGTCGCAAGGTTATTCAGATTCTCCCCAAGAAGTGGAGCTAGATATAAATAAAAAAAAATTGTGAAATTCCAAATAAACATCCTTCTAGTATTAAGAAACTATCAACAAAAATAAAGATACAAAAATGATTATTTCATAATGCATTACAATCAAGGGACCCCTAATTATTTATATATAATTCGGTCCCATAATAATAATAATAATAATAATAATACTCACCATGATAAGTGTACATTTAAAAAATAAAAAGTACTATATTATTTTTTTTTTTTGATGAAAAAAAAGTACTATATTATTGGACAAATGTGCAGAATATATAGTATAATTACTATATATATACTATTGTTTTTTTTTTTTTGAGTTAAAGATAAATTGTAGTAATAGTATAATTTGCAGTTTGCACCTAGTTAAAGAAAAAATAAATAAAAATACAACACAAGAGGTCACGTGACTTGTAGATGGGTGAAAAGTGAACATAAAGATTAGTCTTTTTCACTTCCCATTACTGATTACTGATCACAGTCCATAGATTTCAAAATTTGCATAGAGATTCATGGCAGATAAATCTAGGAAAATAGGTGGAAAGCAAAAGCCAAAAGGTGAGATAGAAAAAGAAAAAAAGAAGGAGAAGAACGTGCGTGTGGTGGGAAACTGAGAACTGAGAACAAGCAGTGGCATTGTCAAATGTCAATCTGCAACGAAAACTACTAGTGGTGAGCTAATTAATTTTTCAAAGATTTACAAAGGTCTCAACTGCTTCTTTTCTTTTTATTCTTCTTCTAAGCCCCCCTCTTTCTTAGAAATCTACAAAACAATCCTTTCATTTCTAATTGAAAGTTCAAATTGGGTATAAAACACCCTTGAATGTTTAGACCCCAAAATATAAAAATACCAATTCAAGCTTTATATCAAACAATTAATGTGCGGAATATGATAACAAGCTTATAACAGAATTGATACCACAATCTAAGCTAAATATAAATACATCCACAGCAGTAAATATAAGGCAAAGATAAAGGAAAGAAAGATGCAAACACACGGACAACACACGATGTGTTATCGAAGAGGAAACCGAAGTCCTCGGCGTAAAACCTCTCCGCCGCCCTCCAAGCGGTGATAAAATCCACTAAAGAATATAGTTGGGATACATGAACAGCAAAAGACCCTCCAAGCCTAATCTACCCAAGTACCTAAGCCCTCCAAGTTTCTTGCTCCAACGAGGTTACGCCGAACCTATTTCTTCTTTAGCTTCCCGGATTCCGCTACTTGACCATAGCATCAACCAATGTATATTGGTTCCTTCCAAACTGCTTCCCTCAGCACCAAATAAACCTTCTCACAGACGTGGGTGTGGTGAGATAAGGATTTGGCTAAAGGCCTCTCAAGGTTATGACAATGGAGAGGAAGAGAGTAGAGGAATTTGTAGAGTTTCTTAGATGAAGATTGGGGATGAGGCAATCTTGTTTTGCTCTAGGGTTTTCTCTCACAAAATTCTCTCTGGAAGCTCTCTCAATATGATGGGTATAAGGGTGTATATATAGTAGGGTGAGAAGGGAATGCAAAACGTCAGTTTTTGCCAAACAGGGCAATTTGGCGACTTGGTCTCGCGGCTTGTCCAAGTCGCGAGTTCCAGTCGCGACGTAACGGCCTGGCCAGCCTGGGACTTTTGTCCTGTAGCGTGACAGCTGGCGCGACCCTTCAGCTCCCCCATGTGCCTCTCACGTGCCAGCTTTTGGCAGCTTGCCAGTCGCGATCCACCCGCGAGCCCTAGCCGCGAAGCTCTGTTTTCTTGCACACTCTTGAGCTTTTCTTCACATCTTCTCACACACTACCCTTACAATTTTCCCACCTAAATACAGGGTTACTAAGTGCTAAATTACAAGCAAATTGGTCACGGAATAAAGCCAATTAGATGGTTGATTAAATTCAACCTTACACTAATAACATTTCAAATAAATTAAGTGTAACCACTATGCACTTTTGGTGCGATGGTCACCCTATAAGTATAAGTGCTTGTGAAGTGATGGGAGCAAAGGCCGGAGGTTCAAGTCTCTAAGATGGAAATTCACACACACATATTCTTAAATTAAATTAAAGTAGAATTTTATTTTGTATCAAAAAAATAATAAATCAAGTGCAATTGTATATCTATCAACAAAGATAGACATAAAAACCATTTTTTTTTCAATACATTATAATAAAATCATCTCTCGGTCTCTCTTAACTCGTGACTCTCTCTTTAAATTTTGTCTTTTGTTTTTAATTTGGTTTGTCGTTGATTAGGTTTTCATTTTGTTAAATATTTTTGTTTTGTTTTTTAATAAAATTTGTTAAGTTTTTGGGCTAAGGATTGATATGTTTGGGTTTGGGCTGGGCTGGATTGATGATTTGGAGGGCAGGGTGGCCAAAATTATTGGAAGAAGGGGCCCAAATATATAAATACTATTTTTGGGCTGAGAATATACTTACTTTTTTTTTCCCTTAAGGTCAGGGGGGCTGGCACCTTTGGGCCTCACCTAGATCCGTCCTTAGTTACTAAATTTTAGTAAAACCATTATCAAAAGCAATACACATTACAATTAAGTTGGGTATCCACTTAGCATAATCATAGTTTTTAAGGCCAACTTTTATTATATAGTGTATCATTTAAGTACTTTTTTCCCCAATAAATTATTACTCACATAATATGTCTAAATTATATTTCAAATATCTAAATGCATCACAACTAATTCTCAAAAAACTAAAATAAAAAAATAAAAAAAAATTAAGGGTGATAAAATACTTATATATATGTTGAGCTAGATGAGTTTAAAAACCTAACAATCTGAACTTAACCTAAACTAAGACTAAAAAAACAACCGAACCTAACTCACCAAATCACAAAAATCAACTTGAGGTGTTGAATTGGTAGGTTGAATGCACACAACACACCCCTAGTGGTAGAGGTAGTAGCAATAATGGAAGTGGTAGTGGTTTTGTAGGAGGTAGTGGTGATGACAATCATCGTAACAACGGTGGCAAATAGTGTTATTGTTGATGGAAATTGTAGCAATAACAATGTGGTGTGGTTGTGGTGAACATCAAGATGGCTACAGAGATGGTAGTGACAATATGAAAAATAATAATAGTGAGTATGGGAATAATAATGCTAGTAAAGTTTGTAAATGTCACTTTCCCTATATAATTTAATTTTATGATTCAAAATGCTCAAAATATCTAAGTTAAAATTCCATGAAAAAAAAATGTTAAACCAAACATGGTAAATTCTTTTATGGTACCTTTGGATATGGTACCCAGTACCCACTGTGACCAGAATTGTTAATTTCAAATTTTTTTTATCTTAACATTTTATTATATTCATGGAGGAATGGTGGAGCTAAAAACACTTGAAAAATACATTATTATGATCATAATATTTGCCATATCTTCAAAAAACAAAAAGATATTATAGAATCTCCCAGGAAATTAATATTTGAAATTCGTAGATTACAACTCAAAGTAAAATCCTTTCTCATCCAAACAAAATATAAACGATAATATGAACACAAACGATAATATTTTTGTATTTCTTTCTGGGCATATTCGTTTTGTAGGAATTTGAGATGAAATTGTTAATTTAAAAATGTTAAATATTAGCATTGATACACCATGTTGAATATGCTAGTATGGATGCGGAAGCGAAAGCATAAAGTATAGAACACAATAACACATGAGGGTTACGTGGTTCAGCCTAACGGCTTACATCCACAGAGGAAACCCTAAAGGGCTACATCAATAATATATTATAGTGTAGTACAAATCCTGTGTTACAATGAACCATAACATGTGTATATATAGTAGACTAAACCCTAGACTAATAGACTTCTAGTATAAGTAGGAGACTTGGCTTGCACACAAAGTAGAATTAGGCTTGGGCTTATACTAATGGGCTAATATATCTCTAACACCCCCTCTCAAATTCAAGATGGAAGCTTGATGAAATCTTGAGATTTGATAAGGTTGAGAAGATCCCTTGAATGAAGTTTGGCTCTGTGACGGTAGTTTGAGGAAGGCAATAGTCTTGCAGTGTTGATGCGACTTCTAACAGTGGCTTGACTATACCAGAGAATTTTGACGGTAGCAGTAAGAAGCCAAAGAAGATGAACGCAGCGAAAAAAAACACCAAGGAAGACAAAGATTGCTCTTAAATATACCGCAAGGACAGAAAACCATGACTACAAGAAGGTAGCTCTGATACCATGTTAATATTAGCATTGATACACCATGTTGAATATGCTAGTATGGATGCGGAAGCGAAAGCATAAAGTATAGAACACAATAACACACGAGGGTTATGTGGTTCAGCCTAACGGCTTACATCCACAGAGGAAACCCTAAAGGGCTACATCAATAATATATTATAGTGTAGTACAAATCCTGTGTTACAATGAACCATAACATGTGTATATATAGTAGACTAAACCCTAGACTAATAGACTTCTAGTACAAGTAGGAGACTTGGCTTGCACACAAAGTAGAATTAGGCTTGGGCTTATACTAATGGGCTAATATATCTCTAACAAAAAAAAATATCTTTCGCTTGAAAAATAATCTCAAGAATTATAATTTGTATGGATATTTCAATTCTTAAGAAATGTGATAATTATAACTCTCACCAATTATGTAAAGAAAATGTTAATTCTCGCAAATTTTAAGAATTAATAACGTGACACTTAAATTCAACTTAAAAAAAAAAAATACTAATTCACTTTATTTAATTATCAACGAAAGTATGTATTTTTCAAATTTGATATTTATTAATGTTTAAAGCATTTTTTTATTTAAATAAATAATCTTATTAGTTAAATAATTATTCTTTGGTGAATGAAAGAATATGTGCGATTATTTTAAACAACTAAATTTATATTTTTAAATATAGGTTTTATAATACGATATGAATTTAAATTCTAATTATATCCAAACAACTTAAATATCAACTTTTAGGAATTTTAATTTTCACGAAAATTTAAACTATCAAGAATTTATTGATCTCAAGATTTGAAATTCTCAACATTTGAACAGACTTTTGTGGCAATGAAAACATGCTAATATAATTGAGGCACTAAGTTGGCCCAATCAAATACACTTGGGTCGGAAGGTCACTAACGCTATTTTAAATGAGTAAATGGCAGACTCTAACTACGTCAAGAAGGAAGAACACTGTTAAGGAAACAGTGCAAAGACAAAAAGATACCTTAAAAATATTGGTATGCTTTGTGTTAATGGATCTATCTCATAATAAGGAACTCTTTACCAGACTCCATTTTCGTTCTTTATTGGCAATAAAAATGTTAAATATAGCAATGAGATGTGTTATACCTTTTTGTATATGTTAGAATGGATGTGAAAGGAAAAGCATGGAATAGGAACACGAGGGTTACGTGGTTCAACCTTGTCAGCCTACGTTCACGGAAAAATCCTTTAAAGGCTACATCCTTATTATATAAGAATGTAATACAATAACCTGTGTTATAATGAATCGTAACATGAATATATATAAACAACTAAACTTAAGACTACTAATACAAGTAGGAGTGAGCTTGGACCTATTAAATTAGGCTAATGTGTCTAATATATCTCTAATAAAAAAGAGACTAGCTGCTAAGTGCTAATTGCTATAGTGCAAAGGTGCTTTTTAGATTGAACATGTCTCTTGGTTTTGTAGTGCATGTGGCCCTTCTGCTTTTATGGCAAGTCCACTTGACACCTGACATAGTTTCCCCTTTTCTAATTCTTATCCTTAATCATATGCAGCAGTAAATTAGGCATGCGTGACATACAAATTTGATGAAGTGTTGTGTCGTGTAACTCGTGTTCATTGATAATGAATGGACTAATTGAGTACCAATACAATTTTGTATAGCATTCAAATATAAGGTTCAATATGAATATTATTTATTAGCGGACTTCTTATGTGTATTTTTTATCTATATGAAAATGTGAAGGAACTGGAGAATTCAATTGGAGAGTATCAATCCTTGTCCATACACTTTAATTTAAAATTAAGGACGACATGGATAAGCTTGGACTCATCTTCTAGCTTGACTTCAATGAAAATCGAGGTCAAGTAAGTCGGGCTATTATGTTGGAAGGCAATCCTATGAATCTCAAGATTAATATAGAGCCTCAAAATTTCTGAAAACCTCTTCTTTGCCTGATTCAAATTTTAATGGTATACAAACATCGTGGAACCTAATTTGTGTATGAACTCCATGCATAAGGATCATATTGATATTAATTGAGGGTAAAATCAAATTAAAGAGAAATTCTAGCCCTTACTATGGGAAATAAGAATCTAGCTAAACCTAATCTTGATAAACTTAAGTATTAGAGAATCCCCCATGCATGTTGGCTCAACATGACGACTCTTCAAAGCTTCATCTTTATCTTTGCGCAAGCATTTTAGGACTAGAGTCAAATCTATAATCTATAATCTATATTACTAGTGGTACCAACAGTTGGCATAGTCCTGCCAGCGGTTCCTTTCGCTTCCATGGACTAGGTAGCCAAATAGCTAGGGTCCTTCTAATCCAGATAGCAAGTGGATAACCACGTTGGAACAATAGATGCAACTATGCAAGAGCTCACCCAGGTGTCTCAAGACTAGAGTCAAACTATACGAGAACAAAGATTAGGTCCAATGTACAAGAGTACTTGACTCAAGCCACCAACAAACAATATCGATAAAAATTAATAATATAGATTTATTATTAAGATTTCACTTCATTTCAATTTTGAAGGATAAAATTGAATACTAATTAATAACATATTTTCCCATAAAAAAATTAATAACATATTTTACTAACCTAATAAAATAATTTAAGTATATATATACTGAAAAAAAAAAGTAACTTTCGTTAACGATGATTAAGGCTTCACCACAATTCTATTCATAACTTGGTGATTCTAATAATTTCTTCAAAGTAAGCTAACATATCTTTTCAATTGAAAATAAAAAATTAAATACATAATTATGATTTGATAACTTTGGTTTGGTAGATATCACCTAACTAATTTATCAATTATAGTTCATTGCAATAAATGGCAACTTAAATCATATATAGTGATAGACTGAGAGCTTTTGTGATATGAATTAGTTCTTTACTTTTGTTTTAACTTTTATTATTAATCTACAGTTGTTTTTATTTTAAAAAATCATTAAGCTTCCTGTCTTATAAGCTCTTATATGTTAATACCTTAAAATTAGAACATCTATTTTTCTAATACAAGAAAAATAATTATTTACTACCTTCTGAGCATGAGCTCATGCGCGTGCTTCGAGGTCTTCTATTTATTTGTAAAGGTTAATAATTTTCATTCATTGTAATTTGGAATTCTCTCTCTCTCTCTCTCTCTCTCTCTCTCTCTCTCTCTCTCTCTCTCTCTCTCTCTCTCTATATATATATATATATATAATTTAGTTTAGGAAAGTTTTGATATTACTTTTATGGGAAATGAAAAAAGCTGTCACAATATTAATTTTTTTTTTCATTTCCCATAAATACTTTCTTTAAATGAATTATTAACCAGTACCCTAATGACACTCGTTAGCATTTTCCTTAGTTTAAATCCGTTCTATATTTAAATCCTCGATTATAATTTTGCCACATCATATATTTTTTAAATAATAAAATAAATAATTCCATATACAAACACAATCACAATAAATATCTATTAATGATTACCATAATTATATATTTAATATTACCATTAATATCACTTTTTCATTTATCAATACTCACTCACCACATCAGCGGTTTGTATCTCTAGCATTATTCTTTAAGAAAACAATCATAATAAATACTTTTTAATGACTATCATAATTATCAAATTTCATATTTAATAGTTACATACAAAAACAAAATCATAATAAATACTTATTAATAACTAACATAATGATCAAATTTCATATTTAATATTTCATTTAAAAAACACAATCATAATAAATACATATTAATAACCATCGTAATTATCAAATTTCATATTTAATATTTAAAAGCACAATCATAATAAATACCTATTAATAACTATCTTAAATATCAAATTTCATATTTATATACAAACAAAAGAGAGAAAATCACTTATTTGAGATAAAATCATATTGAACTCTCATGTACATTGCGTAGGTTGCTACATAATCTATAATCTATATTATATAAAAGACAGAACATATTTAACTCTTTGTTGATCACATAATTTCTTGCCACGTCAGTTTTTTTTTTTTTGGTTGTTGTTGATAATTCGACAGTTATAATAGAAGATGAGAGATTTAAATCATGGACATTTTTGTTGGAAATACGTACAAGGAGGTGTCGATTAAGTTACAAGGCTTTTGACCACATAAGTTTTTGAGGCATTACAATTTTATATGTCATTGAGTTAATATATATATATATATATAATTGAGTTCAAATTCTTTTAAAACTCTATATTAAATGTTAGAATAGATAGTTTCATATAAAAAAAAAAGTAGTAATAAATTAATGTCATGTCAATTAATAACTATCATAATTATCAATTTCATATTTAGACATAAATAAGTAAGAAAAAATCATTGACTAGTTAGAAAAAAAAGAAGGAACTGTAATTGATAAAGTATGAATAAAATAAATTACATAATTCTGGAAAGAAAGATTAACATGTTGTATAGTGAGTTGACAAGAGAATAATAACTTATTAACATTACTAATTGATAGATTTGTTAATTCTTTAAAAGAAATACTCTTTAAAAAAAAAATATCTATTAAAAGTAATATTAGTTCCTCAAAAAAAAAAAAATTAAAATACTCTCTCATGGAGATAACATAATAATATAATCTTCACAAAAAAGAAGAAGGAAGGAATGGAACGAGTTGATTTGTCTGGGGCAGGCTAGATAGGGACAAGACTCAATAGTTGTCCACTTTTTCCATTTGGGGGAGGTGCTGAGGGTATATAGTTGGCAAATAAAGAATAGAAAATAAAAAATTCAAAGACACTATCAATTCGGTGGTAAGAGGCCAAATAGGCCATCGTTTCATAGAACATACAAATTAAAAGTCAGTTACCAAGTAAATATTCTCTCTTTTTATTATTCTCTACTTGTAGCTGATTTTAGAGGAACATAAGTAGTGAGTGAAGAATTTGGCTCGCAGTAAAAACTCATGGTGACACTTTCTAGATCTTGTGATTTTGGATTCAAGTTCATCCTTCCTCTCTTCTCTCTCAAAAAAAGGGGGAAAAAAACATCCTTACTCATTATTATAAGAAAAAGAGAACTTGACTTATAAGGGATATTGAACCTCATATGATCATGTCATGTGCGAAGGGTTGTCAAGTTAATAAGTTGAGTACTAATAAGAACCTTGTAACTTAACTTGATATATTCTAGTGTTTCTAAGATAACCAAGGTAATTCAAATCCCTATTCTTTGATCCTTGTTGTAACTATCAAATTATAAAATAAAAAAAAAAAAATTATAATCTGGACAACACATTTGTGATTCATTCTATTCAACCCTTTGAAATTGAAAAATATTTAGGTTACTGTTTATTTACTATAAAATAATAACAAACTGATGTTTGTAAATATTGAGTTTTCAAATTGCCAGGTTAGAGTATTCCCCTTTCGATCTTCTAAATTGGAATTTTCACTATTATAGAGATTGTTGTAGATAAATACAACATTGACAGTAATGAATATTGTAAAATATCTTTTAAATTAGATTATTCTTATATTTATAAGTATTTCATGAGATAGTGTCACTCACCATATATGAGATTTATACATGTTATGAGAAGAGGTCTCATGAGATCATTTAATAAGATAATTTTCTTTACACAACTCTATTTGAAAGATATATATATATATATATATATATATATATATATATTTTACTTAATTCTATTTTTTCAAACGAAAAAATATTTTGTTTACTATTTATTTATTAAAATTTTAATATAATTATTGAATTTTTTTAGGGAAACAAAATTATTGTAATTGTCAAATCGCGTAGATCATATTCAAGTGATTAGCCCACAATTTTTTTTGGATAAAGCTAGATATGATTAGCCCACAATAAATACGTAACATCAATCTTTCAAATAATTGGACATTACGATTATCTTATCATAAACAGGGGAAAAAAAAAAAACTCTACCTTTACATAATCTTTTTGATTTCTCAGATTCTCAGGCTCTAATTAGTTGAATATTCAATTGACATTGTGCCTCATTCAGCAAAAAACAAAAATTGACACTGTGCCTCTGAAATATAGTGCTTCTCACACTCAGTCAGAATCCAATATAGTCCTTTATTCTATATTATGATTATAATATCATATCTAAAAACAAGCACAGGTAGCAAAGAAGTACGAGTGCCATTTCTTCTCTATTTCAATAATAAGTCTTCAGTTAGCCGCTACAGTCTCTGAAACCATAACTTCTTGCTACATTCTCATGAACAAAGTACCATTGCAAAACCTAGTACCATGGAAAGTCCTTCTGCCAATTCACTTCATCGTTGCTGAAATAAAACCCATCCTCTTTGACCAACCAAGAGCACTTCCTAGCAGTCCCACACCGATAAGCATCTCTGGAAGCCTTAAACGCATCAAAACTCTTCCTCATTTGGTCCCATTTCATGGTGCACCAAAAATGAGTGGTGCCCCATATGTTGGTCTTGAGTCTCCAGCTGAAATCGTCATGCTCTTGAAGTGCACGTCCTCCCAATTCACTGTCTTTTGAAGCACACCAAATGACCAGAGGCAATGAGGAGTTGTTTGTGAACCCATTGACCACACGAACTTCGTATTCAGAACCACCATTTAAGGGCTCTGCAGGTCGTAACATTGACATAAAAACAACGAACAATACAATGACTACGGAGAGAGTAAGCAAAAGTCTGATAGAAATCTTCATACTCTCTGATAGTGCAATTGTCAGCCTGTAAAGTGTAGTTTTATACTCACAGTATAGAGCAAATTGCCTCTAGATATTGGATATAAAGTCGCGTAGTGCTATACTATAAATAGAAAATCTGAACAGATTCTCAAAAAAGGAAAAAACAAATGAATATCTCTGAACAGAATCGCTCTCATTAATGTTGTGGCCCCATGTTCCACATACCAAATATGGACGATAGAGAGTAGAGATTAAGAGTCGCTTTCATTATTACACATTGTATTTCTATTTGCTGATGTCGGCATATTTGGTTGAATAGAAGGAAAGGGAAGAGAAAAGTAGTAAGCAATAATTCTAGATCACAACATTTATTACGTAATTTTCCACAATAGTTTTATCACTTTATGTGGTTGGCCGTGATCTATGGAGAAAAAAATAGTGAGTGTTAGGTTTTAGATCCCTATAAATTAGATTGTTTAACCTAATTAATTAATCAAGTGAATACTTAGATTTATTATTCAGATTTAGGTTAAAACAATAAAGTCATATCATGTAAAGCAGCAAAAAATAAAAAATACAATAAGGGCATGTTTGGTATACTGTAATAGGTGTTGTAATGTAATAGTTATTCCTAAGGTTTAGTTATTCTTTAGTTTGGTTATGTTTTTATTACAAGGAATAGTCATTCCTTATGAATAGCTATTCTTCAAAATGAGGAATAACTATTCCTCTTTAAAAGGTTGTATTAGCTATTCCTTAGTAAGTGTAATAATTTCAAAACTTAATATATTTCCAAATAAATAAACTTTCTATATACATCTAATAAGTATAAAAATAAAAAATTATAAAAAATAACACATATCTCTCTTAAATTTAAAAATAACAATTTTTTAAAGAGAATAATTGTATGAGTAAGATATTTCCTAAAATAAATGTTAAGTTTCATTCTAATATTATAACTCACAACCAAACTAATGAATAAGTTTAGTTATTACATTACAACACACTTTATTACTGGTAATAAAGATTACAATTCATGTCGTAATTCTCATTCAGTGTACCAAACGTACCCTAATATGATCGCCTAGGAGAACCAAACCGGTAAAAAATCTGAGGATGATTTAACCTAGCTATCTTCAAGATAAAAAGCAAATCTACTATAGAGAATCGAAGTTTATAATAAGACTTAGACTACTAACATCCTATTGCTACCACATGTAGAACTTACTGACACAACCACGTACAAGCTCCGAATCCACAGACTCTTTCTCTATTAGGCCTTTGCAACACAAGCACTCACACTTGTGATTTTGAGACTCTACTCAAAGGTTTATCAACGTAAACTCTCCTGTTTGTGACTCCAAGACCACCCTTGAAGGTTTAGATCATCAGCACCTTTAATGACTAGAGAAGGCAACAATTTCTACAACACCGGATCTTGAGATTCTTCAAGGAATAACACCGGTAGAAGATATGAGAGAGTTTTTTGGGTACAAGACCTTAGATACAAAAAAGGCACACTCTTCTCTCTCTGAAAATTTTATAAAAACGTGCTTAGGGTTTCCTTTATATACTAGAAGAAGTAGATTTGAAACTCTAATTCTTTTGGGCTTGAACTGCTGTTCGGGCTTAATTAATTCTGCAGATACGACTCTCGATCGATCAAACCAGGCAAATTCTGAATTCTTCTTTTTACAACTTGTATGTTCTTGAATCTTGACTTGAATCACCTTGAGCATTGTCTAATAATACCTATGAACTTTAGGATTTATATCTAGACAAGTTTGTGTTCACGATTTGCCAATTATTCTAAACTTTTAGAACCTAACATCGAGTTCATATGAATATGATAAGTAGATAATTACAATCTGCTATATAAAATAGTTGTGAAAATAATGTGGTAAGACCCTGTTTGGTTCTAAAAAGCGATGTATTCACTTTTCATTTTTTCTTTTCTGTATTCAAATTCTAAAATTGAATATAGAAAAAAGGACTCATTTTTATATCTAAGGGTGTTTGATAAATTGTTTTGAATACATAATTTGAGTATAAAAGATAAATTTTTTTGAATACATAATTTGAGTATAAAATTCACCATACACAGTTTGACATTGTTTTCTAATTTTTTTTTTCAAAGTCACTTTTTTCACTTACACACACTCACATCAATCAGGTGAGGCCTTTTGCATTTTCACAATATTTACGGAATTGCCATTGTATTAATTTTCTATGAAAATGAAAACACTGAAAATGTTTTTTCATTTTTTTGTATTCAAATCAAATTTTTAGGATACTGAAAATAAAAACTAAGTACAAGTTTTTAAACCAAACAAATTTTTTTTTTTGGTGGGGCCCACTGAAAACTCAAAACTCAAACAAAAAACACTTCTTTTTTTAACTAACCAAACAAGCCCTAAATATCGCGATCCTAGAATAACTCGAAAAAAAAAAAAAAAAAAAAAAAAAAAAAACAAAACTTACTTGTGTGTTTGGATGTAAAGATGAAGAGAAAGAGAAGAGAGGGAATGCATCTGACACTTTTATCATTTTAAATTAGGTTAATATTGCACTTGTATGTACATACAATTTTAGAAATTGTGTGTTGAAAACATAATTTCAAGATTTCACAATTTTAACCTATTTCCCTTTCCCTTGTGTGTGCGTGCGAGTTTGTTTCTCCAAAAAAAAAAAAAAAAAAAAAAATCACAATTTTAGCTGATGTGGCACACAAACCTGTGTAATTAATAATTCTCTTTAAATTATAAATTTCTAACCATACAAAGGAAACCCCTTCCTTTCTCTTCCTTTCCTTCTCCTTCCATGCAACCAAACAATTTGAAAGAGTTTCAAATCATTTTGTCTCAAATTAAATTTAATAAAAAAATATAATATTTTATATTAGGTTTATATATTGTTAGTCTTTAAACTTTTAACTCATAAACAATTATATCTATTGAAATTGAAGGTGATCGTTTTTCCTTAAATGACGTAATCAAACTAAAAAGAGACACATCATCACTCCATTAAATATATTAGGAACTAAAAGAGATTACTATAAATTCCAAACACTAGAATTATTGAGAGGTTAAAGTAGAGACCAATAATATATTTGAATTTGTTTATAAATAAATTTAGGTATTTTCTTTGAGAAAATATTAGATTTTTTTAGGACTTATCCAGAGTTGTTAGAACATATGTGTGTTCACTTGTTAAGAACATATGTCACTTATTTATGTAAATTGGCTAATCCTTTTGACAAAACGCGCTCTACTTGTAATTGGGTAGTTCTAGGTGTTCTTAATACTTCAAGAAACAAGGTTTCAAGATCAAGTGTTGAAGTCATCAAGTCTGTCCAAGAAAAAATAAGCTGAAGTGCAAATTCAGTAAATCTCGACACCTGCTCGATAGCTACCTCGACACCTGCTATTTGTCGAGAATTATAAAATCAGATTTTCTGATCTGATTTCCTTGGGATCCGTGAATATGCTTTTGGGCATTCTTTTCTTCTAACCCTAAACATATAAAAGGATTGTTTTAAGGGCCGTCAAATTGTACACAAGTTGCACAAGCATTGAGCAATCTCTGTTCAAGCAAATTGTGATCAAAAGACGAAGTTCTTGACCTAGTTCATCTTCTCTGAAGAAGTTGCTGTGTATTTGCACCAAAGGGTTTTGTGACCAAACATCTTCCTAATCTTCATCGTGTAGGATGAACTGAAGAACTTTGCAGCCAACCTCTCCTTCTAAGTTGGTGTTTGAAGTCGCATACTGAGATCCGCGCATTGGTTAGTCACGTACTTGGGAGCCGTGCATCAAAGGTGGGAACTGTCGCTACAGGTCAAGTCCAATTGGGTATTGGGGTAAGGGTTCAATTGTAGGTTGGTAAGGTACTTGGGATTCCTTTACTTGTAACCGCTTGATTTGATAATAGTGGAGTTTCGGGAGTGGTGACCTGAAAATTACCCGGTAGGGTTTTTGCCGCAAGGGTTTTCCCCATTCATAAACAAATCACCGTGTCATTTAATTTCTGCTGCATATTTAGTTATTTGGTGATTTGTTTGTGCTTCCACGTATTTGCATGTTAAATTGATTAATTAATAACTTGGTTAATTAATTAATTGGTTTAATCACAAGGGGTCATTCAGTTTGTGGCCTATCAAGTGGTATCAGAGCGGGCACACTCTGATTAGGTTTAATCTTTGCTGTGTTGATCCATTGACCCCTGTTTGTCATGGATAGAGGACAGTCATTAATCATACCTCCTTTATTTGATGGCACTAACTATGCATACTGGAAAGTACGCATGAGAGCTTTCTTGCAGTCTTTAGATGAGAAAGTGTGGCAAGCTGTAAAGATTGGCTGGACCAAGCCAAAAGAAGAACCGGCCGATTGGGATGACGCCAAGATCAAGGCGGCTAACTTCAACAGCAGAGCGTTAAATGCCCTATTTAGCGCAGTCATCAATGAGGAGTTCAAGAAGATATCCTCAACTGAAACTGCTAAGGAGGCTTGGACCATCCTCCAGACAACCTATGAAGGAACAAAGGCTGTCAAAGATTCAAAGTTTCAGAGGCTCACTACAAGCTTTGAAGAAATTAAGATGGAGGAGGATGAGTCGTTTGATGAGTTCTATGCCAAGCTCAAGGACATAGTGAACTCAGCCTTCAATCTTGGGGAAACCATCCCTGAACCCAAAGTTGTAAGGAAGATGCTCAGATCTCTACCTAAGAGATTCCATGCCAAGATTACGGCAATAGAAGAATCAAAGGATATTGACAAGATTCCTTTGACTGAGCTGGTTGGAAACTTGCAAACCTATGAGATAGGGTTATCTAGGATTGGCAAGTCAAGTAAAGGCAAGAGCATGGCCTTGAAGGCAAAGATCAGTGATACAGATGAGTCTTCCGATGATGAAGATTCCAAGATGAAGTCCTACATTACAAGGCAGTTCAAGAAGTTTTTGAAGAATGTCAATGGGAGGAACTTCGACAAGGACCGCAGACAATCCAGTTCTTCTCAGTTCAAGAGCCAAGACAAAGGGAAGAAGGATGCTAAGGATGGCGGTCAGTACACTGTTCCTGCAGGACCAAAGTGTTTTGGATGTCATGGATTCGATCACATGAAGCATGAATGCCCGACATATCTCAAGAGCATTAGGAAGAGTAAGGCACTTGCTGCAGCCTTGAGTGACACTGAGCCTGAAGATGATTCCGACAATGAGGATGACGGAATCTTAAATGCCTTCACTGCCACAGTCAATCCTACTGAAGGGATTGTTGAAGAAGTGGATGAAGAAGAAGAACTGGTGGAGTCCAAATTTGAGAAGATGGATGATCAAGATGATATCCATTCAGCCTATGAGAAGCTTTACAAGCTCTCTGAGAAGCATGAGAAATTGTATAGGCTGGCCACCAAGAAGCTCAGTGATATGGAACTTGATCGTGAAGAGTTGTCCACAAAGTTTGATGAGGCGAATCAAACTATTGGAGCACTGAGGTTTGAGAACAACTTTTTGGCTGAGAAGACCAAGAAGCTTGAATCCGGAGCTGTTTCAAGTCAGAGCTCAACTGGAGAGGACTTCAAGTGCAGAACTTGATGAGATGCTCAGCAATCAGAAATCTTCTTCGGATCGAACATGCTTAGGGTATGGTCTTTCTTTCTCTAATACTGCTTCTACTAGTAATACTGTTTTTGTTTCTCCTGCTACTAACATTGAAATTGAGAACACTGATGTTAAAACTGAATTAGCTAGTGAGAACTTAGACAAGGGTAAAACTATCTTAGGAGCACCCCTTAAGCAAGATAAGAAAGATGCTAAAAACCCTAGGGCTAAGAAGACTAACTCTCAAAAGCCTAAACAAAAGAAGTAGCATCTCTGTCATCATTGTGGAGCTGCCGGTCATACTCGACCAAATTGCTATAAGTGGCTAGCCACTCAACAGAGCAACGGCATGATAGCATCTAGAAGCCAAAATCAGCTTCAATCCTCTCTTGCTCCTCCTGGAGATCTTCTAAAAGCCCTCATGTTCCTTTCGAACTTGAACGGTCTCAATTCTTCCCCTTCACCGTCGGTTTAAGGGTTCAATCAAAGGAAAGGTTCTTCCAAGGTGTGGAAGAAAAAGGACTCTAAGTGATTTCATCACTTTCTTTTCCCTTCTTGTTTTTTTTTGTTTGTTGCATTGCTTGTGTGTTTTGCATTTTTGTTGAGTCAGTCTAGTTTTATGCTTTGTTTGTTTAACATGTTTTTGTGTGTTTACTTTCAGTTTTGTTTATTTTGTTTTTAATATAAAAATAAAAAAAAATTGAAAAATCAGAAAAATACAAAAACAGTGTGTGTTTTGTGTACTTTGGTATTTGTGTACCTTGGATGGCTATTGAAACAAAGTTTTCTAAACTTTGTATCTTTTGTAGATTAGATGAGCATCTCTATGCACAACTAAGCAAGTGAGCTTTGTGGCTCTTGTTTGTGATGAGTAAAATTAAGTTATCTCTTAAAACTTAACACTCATATCACTCTTTTTGAAGGGTAGGACTAGAAAATCCTAAGAGAAAGGCATAAATGACCATCTCACCACTGTTGCCCGCCAATCATGTATGACACCTATATGCTTTGGCATAGTAAAAGTGCAGTGTCATAGACACCTGTATGCTTCGGCATAGCAAAAGTGCAGTATCAAAGACATCCGTATGCTTCGGCATAGCAAAAGTGCAATGTCTATGCTTAACATGTTGGGTATTTCTTTTCTCTCTTTATATGCCCATGCATGATATGCTTAAAAGAAAATATGCAAAGAAAATACAAAGCAAAAAGATTAAAATGCTTTAAATATGATTGCAAGCGTGTTTTCTAGGAGATGTGGGAGTCATAGGATGTACCTCAAAGGTGATAATCCTCATCAAACAGTTATGATTGTGTGTGAGTTAAAGTTATTTTCTCATATCTCAGATCGTCATAACATGTATACACATATGCAATCTTGCGATGCTTCTCACACACAACACGCAATATTCTTTGTTACTATTGATACATGTGCAGGTACAATGTGATTTGGCCATCACAAGTGTTTACATGTGCTAATGTATGCTCATTAAACTGTCTTGACTTGTTTTTGAAAAATAAAATTGGTTAGACTAGTTTAGTGTGTGTGTGTATCTGAGGATCCATGTGCTTAAAATTATTGTTGAGAGATGATTTTGAGAGCTTAATATGTTGATTGGATCATTGGTTAAGGTGTATGTTGGATTGCATTCATGTTTGTATTTTTCTCTTCTCGAAAAACTGCTTTTAACTGCTGGCTCGACACCTCCTCGATACCTTGTTATCTGTCGAGATTCTCAAGCCTTTTTCTTATCGCAATCTCGACACCTCTTCGACACCTGATGGATCGATCGAGAAATCTCCTGTCTCTTCGATACCTTCTCGATACCTTGTCGATCGATCGAGCTTCTGTTCTTGGTTCTGGTGTTCATTCCTCGACATCTTCTCGACACCTTTAGCTGTCGACTTGCTTTTCTCGATACCTTCCTAGACAGCTTCCTCGATACCTCTCGACACCTCAGCTGTCAAGAATTACTAAGGTGCCTATTTAAGCTGTTGTCGCAATTCTAATCTCATTTCTCTCGATCTCTCTCGATCTGTCCGTGACGGTTCCTCTCCCAAACTTGATTTTCTCACTCAAAACTTCCAACCGACTTGATTTTCGGCCATTCCTTGGTTCTAATCACTTGGTAAGATCTCATTTCCCTTCCTTTCTCATGCATTTCATGTTTTGAAGCTTAGGTTTTGGGATTTTTGAAATTTTTTTGGAGTTTTTCAAAATTAATGAGTTTTTCTTGAAATTTTGGGTTGAGTTTTCACTTAAATGTGTTCAAAATGTCATACATTGCATTTCATGTGCATTAGAATGGTATTTACATGCATTTAGATGTGTGTTCTATGTTTGTGTGCTGCTAGGATTGGATTGGGTTGAGCCCATGATGTTTTTCCTTTGCATGTCACATGTTCATGCATTCCCCATGCATACGTACTCATTGTTCAATATATTTGATATATGTGAACTGTTTTGGGACTTTTCTGATTGTCTCTTTCTCATTCTGTTTACGTTAGTAGTGTCTATGGCACCCAAACGTAAATCCACTCCGGCTCGGAACCCTCTGCATTCTGGAGCTTCTTCATCCTCTGATTCTGCTCCTCTCAATCTTCAGTTCCGTGATGGAGATGCCCACAAGGCATTTTCGGAGAACTTTTCTAGACGAGGTGTTCATTCGGAACGCCAAGTCATTTTGGCGGACTTCGTCGACACTGACCTTCCCTCTGTCATTCACAATAGGGGATGGGAGTCACTGTGTGACGTCCCGGTCACTTGTCCTCTCGTGCTCATTCAGGAGTTTTACTTCAACATGCACGGGATCGATTGTTTAGTACCTCTCTTTTTCACTCGCGTTCGAGGTACGCGTATCCCTGTCACACCGCAGCTAGTTGCGGATGTACTTAGGGTTCCTAGGATAGAGTTTCCTGACTATCATTCTTGTGAGCGTTTGAGGACTGTGTCCAAAGATGAGCTCATCTCTGCTTTCTGTGAGCGCCCCGCTGATTGGGGTGAACATCAGTATACATCATGTAAACCTTTTGCTAAAGGTCCTAGATTCTTAAACATGGTGATGACTTTTGTACTCCATCCACTCTCTCACTACAACTCCATCACAGAGCCTCGTGCTCGATTTTTGTTATCTCTTCTTGAGCATCTGACTATAGATTTTACTTCTCATTTCATTCTTTCTATCATAGATGTTCATTTAGATTCGGCGTCCTGTGATAAGCTCATCTTTCCTTCCGCTATCACGAGGATCTTACGCCATTTTTCTATCCCTTTTCCTGTGTTTGACCAATTCACACACATTTGTGCCATAGATGCCGCTACCGTAAAACGTAGTGAGGCTCAGTTTAGGTTGAGACAGACGGATTCCACTCCTCCCTCCCGTTCAGCTCCATCCAGATCTGCTCCATCTACATCTGCTCCTTCTTCCTCTACGGGCGGTGTATCTTTTGGAGACATTATGGCGCAGCTGCAGCGCATGGACGCTCGCCTCGATACACCTTCACATGTGTGGTTTTGCTTCTGAGGCTACTCCTTCACCACCTCCTCCAGCGACTTCTGACTCTGAGGATGATGATGATGGTGATGACGATGATGCTTCGGATGATGATGAAGATGCTAGCTTTACTGATGAGATGTCTACATGACACTCTACCCTTTGTCACTCGTGACAAAAAGGGAGAGTAGTTTTGGGTTATGAGAGTAGTCATCTTAGGGGGAGGGTTAGTATAGGACATTTTTGATAGGGGGAGTGTTGATATTTGAGGGATGTAGTGAGGTTTTGATATATCTTTTCTTTTCTTACTTTTTAGATACATTGTTCTTGTATATGAGGTCTTGTGACCAGTTTTACATACATTGTACTTATACTCATTATATGTGGATGTATGTTTCTTTCACCTTTCTCTTCATGTGTTGTTTCTTTTTTATCTTTATACACATGATTCTTATACTTGTATGCAATCTATTATTTTTGTTTCACACAAGATGCCTTGATGAGTTTTGTTTAAAGTATTTCAGAAATACAAGTTGTCAAAGTCTACTTACCATAAACTCTTTTCTTGCAAAGTTTTTCAAGGGTTTGTGTTAGGATAGATTTTATTGTATTCAACAAGTGAGTATGAGTTGAGTGATTTATGACTTCTCTCATATGTTCATTTGTTTTTTGTGGTTTTGTCACGGATTGCCAAAGGGGGAGATTGTTAGGACATATGTGTGTTCACTTGTTAAGAACATATGTCACTTATTTATGTAAATTGGTTAATCCTTTTGACAAAACGCGCTCTACTTGTAATTGGGTAGTTCTAGGTGTTCTTAATACTTCAAGAAACAAGGTTTCAAGATCAAGTGTTAAAGTCATCAAGTCTGTCTAAGAAAAAACAAGCTGAATGCAAATTCAGTAAATCTCAACACTTGCTCGATAGCTACCTCGACACCTGCTATTTGTCGAGAATTATAAAATCATATTTTCTGATATGATTTCCTTGGGATCTGTGAATATGCTTTTGGGCCTTCTTTTCTTCTAATCCTAAACATATAAAAGGATTGTTTTAAGAGCCGTCAAATTGTACACAAGTTGCACAAGTATTGAGCAATCTCTGTTCAAGCAAATTGTGATCAAAAGACGAAGTTCTTGACCTAGTTCATCTTCTCTGAAGAAGTTGCTGTGTATTTGCACCAAAGGGTTTTGTGACCTAGCATCTTCCTGATGTTCATCGTGTAGGATGAACTGAAGAACTTTGCAGCCAACCTCTACTTCTAAGTTGGTGTTTGAAGTCGCATACTGGGATCCGCGCATTGGTTAGTCACATACTTGGGAGCCGTGCATCAAAGGTGGGAACTGTCGCTACAGGTCAATTCCAATTGGGTATTGGGGTAAGGGTTCAACTGTAGGTTGGTAAGGTACTTGGGATTTCTTTACTTGTAACCGCTTGATTTGATAATAGTGGAGTTTCAGGAGTGGTGACCTGAAAATCACCGGGTGGGGTTTTTGCCGCAAGGGTTTTCCCCATTCGTAAACAAATCACCGTGTCATTTAATTTCCACTGCATATTTAGTTATTTGGTGATTTGTTTGTGCTTCCACGTATTTGCATGTTAAATTGATTAATTAATAACTTGGCTAATTAATTAATTGGTTTAATCACAAGGGGTCATTCAGTTTGTGGCCTATCAAGAGTAATGACAGGTTTAACCACCTTGTGAGTGAACTTATAAGTAAGCAACCACTTATAAATCCATATTTTGACCTTCATGCCATTGTGTATCGATCTCCATTATAAACCAAGTTTTAGTACTCCCTTCATTGCCAACAAGCTTCCTTATAAATAAAAAGGTTTATGTCTGGTCTTAGCTTCAAGAACTACAGGTAGGAAAGTATTTGGCTTTAAGCACTCTGTATGGCAAATTGTGGGGTGTCTGTAGGAGTTTCCAGTCTTAATTAGGAGAAAGTATATAGTGTTTCTAAAACTCCAACTTAGCACACATATGGTGTTTCTAAGACCAATACAAAATTGACACATGGATTAAAAATTACAACTCAGTAACTCAGGTTATTTAAAATAAAAAGACACAAATACCCTCTAAATTTTCACTATCCCGCCACTCTTCCTTTTCTTCTTCTCCAAAACAAAAAATTTCATCTTTCTCTCACACACACTCTCTGTTTCTCTCGCACCAGCACCTCCATCAGTCACCAACACCTCCATCTTCCCTTCTCAACTCCAAACCTTGACAGCTACTACCTACCATTGCCAGTCATCATCAGTTCCGACGAGACTGACCATTGTCTCGTCTGAAAGCGCCCTCTCTCTCTGTTTCTTTCGCACCACCGTAGGACACCAATCACCAGCACCTTCATCTTCCCTCTAGGAACTCCAAACCTTGACAGCCACTTCCTAGCATCGCTGATCATCATCAGTTCTGATGAGACCGACCTTAGTCTTGTCGGAAAATGCCCAAAATTGTCTCTCTGTTGTTTCCAACCATGACGCTGAAAGTTCTCACATTGCTTTCGACTCTTGACTTTGCAAGAAGGGTTCTCCTCTCTCTTTTTTCATTTTATTTTATGGATCTTTCTGCTTATATATGTTTCTTTCTTTTTTTTCAAAAAAATTGACATATACATTCTTATGTAAAAAGGGAACTTGTAGTGTTTGATAAAATGCTCCAGTGAGGATGGATGCACTCATAATACAGTAGAAGTTTTTTTTTTTTTTTTTTCAAAAAATTGTTCTTTTGGATTATATTAAAAGTGGTTAATATGATGTAGTTTTATAAGTAGAGAAATAAAGCTTCTTTCTTTGTTTAGTTGATTTAATGTATTTGATGGTTGTGCTTGATTTTCAGGTATTATTTATTTGTTAGATTTTTTTTTCTTTTTCAGCTATTCATGTTAAAGATGGTTTCTTTTAGATGCATTTAAGTTCACAATATGTGTTGGCTTACTTGGAATTTTCACAATTTGTTTCATTCCTTGTAATAATTTCTTTTCATGGTGCAGTGATGGATGTGATGCTTTTGTTCCGTTGTTTTTGCTAAAGGAATTGATTTTAATAAATAGTTTCTTCTTAAGAGTCTCCTATGAGGTATTCAATCTATCTTTTTGTCATTTTCTTAGTTTAAGTCTTTGGTTGATTTATTATGGAAAATTATGATATTTTGATAATTGGTATAAAGCCTACTTGAGTGTGTATGTGTTTATGGCTGAGGACCAGCAGGTGCTGGACATTTTTGTTTTAGTTTTCTTATAGGTGGGGGGAAGGGGATTTGTTTTTTTGTTTTTCAGAGGAGAATTGTACAAGTGTGTTTACAAGAAGACTTTTAGAAGCATGGCAAGTTCATTTTGTGTGTGAAGGTTGTTGACACCAATCCCATACTTTGTATTGTTTTTGTTGAGTTTACTGATTTAAATTTTGAGATTCATCATGGGGGAAGGTTCAGGAATCTTAATGAGACAAGGTTAGCTTTGTGCTCAATGTCATTTTTAGGGGGATTAATATTTTGATGGTTATATATATATATATATTTGTATGTTATAAACTTATAATGTACGATACATTGTCTACCAATGGTCAAAAGACACCTACAAGTACAGCAAGTGTTGGAGATGGAATTGCTGCTAGTACAAGTGTTGTTTTTATAACTGAAACTACTACAAAGGCTGGAGAAGCAAGGGTTGCTGCTACAAGTGTTGGAGATTCAATAGCTGCTGTTGCAAGTGCTGAAGATTCAAATTCAAAGGATGCAGGCCAAGAAGAAGAACAAACCTTGGAGGATTTGAGAACATATAACTAGGCATTAACAATAATCTATTTTATGTAATCCACATACAATTGGTGGTGATGATTTTGGAGCTTTAGGTGATATAGATTACATACACACAAATAATTCTGGAATTCTTTTTTGTCCTTAATATAATTCTGCAGCTTTAGGTGATAATTCTCATCTATTTATCCTAAATAAAGTTGCATTTTTACAGATTGCATATTTAGGTGATATACATGACTATGTTGCTACATCAATAGCATGGAAACTCTTATGGAAATACCTATTCTGTCAAACTTGAAAATATGTCATTGCAAAATGAAATACCTATTTTGTCAAAGCTTGAGTAAGATTTTTTTTTTTTTCTTGTACACAGTTCTAGAATTTAGATTATATATATTGTGTCGTTGTTGTTTGTCGTAATACCTATAATTTAGATTATATAAAATGCCACAGTGTTGTTTACCTGCTGTAATCAATGGTGTTGTTTGTCTTTGCCACCCAATGATTATCAAAGTTAACATAAAGCTAAATTTCATTGAACTTCATAAACTCAACAAAAGGTTGCATTAATCTACAATTGTCTACTAAACCAAAAGCTAACATAAAGATAAATTTTTGATACATCACTATTATTGGCATCAATATTCAAAAAGTTACATCAAGGTAACAACATATAGGCTGCTTTTGTTTTGCCGGCATACATAAACACACCAAAACAAACTACAAAAAATAGCCATGACCCTATTGATGCCTACTTCAGCTTCTTCACAACTATTTTGTATTTATCCATCATTGATTGATACTTCAGAGTTTTAATTTATCCCACTGCTTCATATTTGAGATCTTTATCACTTTAATGAAAAATCTTACATAGTTGACGACCCCCTACAATAATTCAACAAGACACAAAAATTTAATAATTAGTATAGCCAACAACAATACTAGATTTTTTTTAATTTTTTAATTTTTTTTTTTTGGGTAGGTAAATAAAACTCCACTGCAATGTGCTAAGAACCATAAAAATAGCAAACTAATATATAAGAAAGTATAATTCCCTAGCAAATATGGTAAGGAATTAAAGGTAAAAATATTTGAAGTATGGTTAGGTCACTCTTTGTGCTTACTGCCTCAGTTCAGATTGCCATATGCACATGTATGTTAACATGAAGAACAAAATAATAGTTGGGTAAGAAGATTATGCATTTATAGATTTGGAATTTAATTTAGTGAAGTAAATCATGTAGAAAATTTTAATTTGCATTAAAAGGGTAATATCCATTCTTTTCTCAAGTGTTGCTAGTTTTGCTTAAGCTTTACATACCTAGTGCATTTTCATATTTCTCTGTACATGTTCACAAGACAGCACACAAGCTACCATTTTTTTTTTGTGAGTTCACAAGCATTACATTAAAGAAGCACACACATCCATAGCAAAACCATCACATGAACAGAGATTCACATGCATACACCAACATCAGCACAATACACAACACACAACCATAACAAACCCCAAACCCACATCAGAAAATCCCCACAGAAACAACCGAACACCAAACCCCCGGCCAAAATACCAATCCCAAAAATCCCTTATTTTCAAATCTCCACACTTGGACCTAAATATAAAATACCATTTTTCAATCTCCAAACCCACAGACCAAAAAAAAAGGAGGGACCTTTGAGCAGAAAAAAAGAGAGAAGAAAATCAGATAAGAAAAATAAAGAGAGACGGATAGGTTGGAGCTCGTGTGGCGACTTATCAGTGAAGACTGAGGGATGTGAAGAGAGAAACCTGAGAAAAAATTTAGGAAGAAAATTACCTGAGAAAACACAAAATCCATTCTCCACACGATTTGGAATTAAGGGAGAGACCGAATTCAATGTTTTCAATTTGGGGTAATTTTAGTCTTAGGGTTTTTTGGGACTAGCTCTAGGACTGAGGCTAGAAACTAATCTGGGACAGAATAAGCGAGAGAAGGAGAGGAACAAAATATTATACGTGAGGGGAGCAAGAAAGCTTCCAGCATAAGATGGTTTTGATAGAAAAAGAAGATTTGGAGGTTTTTTGACAAGACAAAGGCCGGTCTCGTTGGAACTTGCAATGTTTGGCAATGTTGTGCCGCCGAAGACACTGCAGTTGGGAAGCGGCTCACAGGGTTTGGGGTTGAGAGAGAGCAGGGGCTATGGTGGCGTGGGGACTGGGAAGAGAGAGAGATTTGATTTTGAAAAAAGGAAAAGTAATTGGTTTTTGGTTTTGCAGAGAGAGTAATGGCAAGTGTTTGAAATTTTTTCAAGGCCAATTTAGTCCTTCTATTTTAAATAGATCAATACAATATGTGTCTTTTTTAGGCTAGTTGTCAATTTCTGATTGGTCTTAGAAACACCACATGTGTGCTGAGTTGAAGTTTCTGAAACACTATATACTTTCTCCTTAATTAGCCAACAAAAGATTGAAGATCGCAAAAAGCTATTCACAATGATGTTTAGCTTGACACAGCTTATCACATCTCAGCAAGTGTATCTCCCTTCCAGAGTGTACGATGTCCCCACTAGAATTAGCTTACCATTCAAGTAAGGTCCTGATAGAAGCTGCTTGGGGGCTTGAAACAACTCATGGCATATCTGGGTATGAGCTCTAGTTTTAATCAAAATTATTTGCCTACAATGGAAACAAAAGTTTTCTTTCCTGCCAATAGGCTTCTTCCACAGTTTATCTTTGATCTTTCCAAAAGCTTGTGTGTTGCCATACTAGGCAAGCCAAGATACTTCTTGTGGCTCCTTATCTGGGACTCCAATAATCAAAATTTAGATCACGCTTTTTAATCTTTGGCTGAGTGTTGTTTTGCTAAATAATAAGGAAGATTTATCTATTTAAGTAGAGCATTGAATCCCTCTATATAAAGTAGGAACATATAAGGGGATAAGGCGAAGCTTTGTCTAATGTGTCTTGAGTAGTGGATAAAACCTCTCAGTATTCCTAGGGCTGGAGTCAGGATTTTACTTTTGGGGCGAGGCCAAAGCACAGATGGTTTTTTTTTTTTTTTCAATACAAACTGGTATTTTTTTAGTATAAACAAAATATCGACGAGGAAAATGTTAAAGTTGCTATTAATTTTACTAAAAAGAAAATTACATACTAATTTGACAATGAATTGAACATGATCAATGTCACATTAATAACATAATAGATATATAGATAAATAAAATATCAAAACTACTGCCAATTTTACTACAAAATATTTACAAACTAATATAACAATAAGTATGATTGGTGCTATATCAACAACATAATAAATACATTTCTTAATTACATATGTTTTGTGCTTTAATTATTAATACATCAATTTCTAAGACTTATGTAGTAAGATTTATAATAGTTGTGCCACCATTCTAAATAAATTTTTTGACCAATCAATAAAAGAAAAGACACAAAATAATTTTTTTTTTGGAATTATTTGCATTAAAAAAAATCAAATATTGTACGTAGTTAGATTGATTTGCCATAATTCAAATATAGTCATATCATATTTAACATCTAATTATATATCTAATAATTTGTTGAACTAAAAACCTAATTAGCATTTCGAAGGAAAGAAAAATATCCACACTTTTAACTTTGAGTCTCAAACTACAAACAACCAAAGCCAAACAACTTAACAATTTTGAAGTTTACAAAAAGCCAAAAACAATACATACGCCGCACAGATACACTTGATCTCATTGTGCAGAGTCACAAGAATGAGATGACTTATGTGTTTATTGGCTTTTGTGGCCTTTTTCTTTTTTTTCCACATTTTGAGGGAGGCTAAGTATAATTAATTTTAATTTTAAAATTTTATTTATATATATAATTTAAATAAAAATTAAAAATCCTGGCCCCCCTCCCCAACCATAGTGTACTTCCGTCCCGGGCATTCCATTGATAAGAATAGAGTAAGACGCTATGTGGAAATGCACTGCATGACTGAATGCACTCAACTTGAGTGAAATCCTACTAATGACCTCTAAGAAAGACCACTCCACACAGTCACATATCTTTCTCATTTCGAGCGTCGGGACTTTTTCCTTTGTTTCTACTTTGCATCGAGGGTGAGAGCTCAAATGCAATTAGAACATTGTCAATAATGAGGCGACCCGACACAAAAATACTGTAGTTATCATATTGAGTCGATTTGGCATTAAGGAGAAGGAGAAATGGACTAGTGATATGCTTCATGAGGGGTGCTCCCCACCTACTTGTGCTACCCTTTAGGATAGGAGTACTAATAATCTTATAATGTTTAATCTCTATCTATCTTCACTTATTTATATTTTGTAACTTGTAAGTAGCTAGGGGAGGAGGGTTTCAATATATATGGTGATATAGCAAACAAAGTGTAGTGGAGGCTAATCATTTGTTTCCATTTGTCCTAAACTAAGGATGGGATATATGATATCTAATCAATAGCAATAGCATACAAAATAAAGCATAGTAAAGGCTAATCACTTGATTGTGCGAGAAAAGTTTGGCAACAAGCAACAAGTATCCTTAAAAAAGTATCTAAATTCTATATTTACACTACTAAATTAACTTTTGACATACACGTAAATTTCAGTTAACTCAATTGATAAAATTTTTTATTGTAAATAAAAGACTTGAGCTCAAAACTTGCCTACAAAAAAAATTATTTAGTATCTTGGCTTGATAATAAGAGCAATGATCATAAAAAGAATGTCATAGATTCAAATCCTAATATAACTATAAATTCTGTTTAAAAAAAAAAAAAAATCTTTTGACACATCTAATTTTTAAAAGTTTACATTAGGTAACTTCATTATTCACACTAAATACAATCCTATCAACTATCAAGTCCCATTAACCACTCTTAGACAATATTAGGATCATGCATTTGTAATGGACACACTTTATGGTTCATATTAAATATTACTAATTAAAAATATATTGAATACTACATTATTTAAAAATTTAAATGATGTGATACTTTATACATTGTTATATTAAAAATTATCTTAATCATAAAATAGACTTCATTTCATGTGAAATGATGAGGATCTTATTCCAGTAAAACAAGGTTACCAAATCAAATTTGAAAAAAAAAACCACAAAGTGACTCTTAATTCACCACATTTAGGATTCGTTTAGGAATAACTTATATAGTAGAAACTGAAATTTTTTTACTGAAAGTATTCTAGAGAAAAAGCTAAAAACTAGCTGAATAGTATAGTGGAACCCACGAATATTACCAAAAATTGAATAGTAGCAAAAATAAGTTAAAAACTCTAATAAACTGTGGGTTTCATCACTTCCCAAACACACTCTTAACCACTAATTTTAACTTTTATTAATATATATAACTTCCCATTTTCGGAAGCACGCATCATTTTTTAGAATTAGCTCATACTTCTTATAGAGTTGCAACTGCTGCAAAATATCTTATTTTTAAAAGCACCGATTATCTTTTAGAAGAAGCTCAAAGTTTTTACAAAGATGTGATAGCTGTGACATGCACATGAATACATGATACTACTACAGCACATCGTATCTGAAATTGAAAAGCATAGACCGTACGTTCTACACGTTGTGAATGATGAGTGTGATCCCATTTCCAGAAACCATAGAAAATTCGTCTTTTCCCTAGAAATCACTTATTATTTTCCATCCTATATGTTTCTCAAAAAAAAAAAAAAAATTTCCATCCTATATTAAGGAGAGTAGTCCATCAAATGGTAGTCACCAAACAATGATTTTATTACTTCAACAAGTGCTATGCGTTTCTAGAAAAATATATGTTATGACTGATAAAAATATCCTTTTGTGTTTCATTTTGTACTAGTTTGAAAACAGCATATTGAAATTTTTGAAGAAAATATGTTAAATTATACTTGTATTTTTAAAAAGTGAAAGAAAAGAGAATTTTTTTTTTTTTTAACAAGTTGTACATAGCTAAAAAATAAAAAGTTAGATTATAAGCTAATCCCAAACATACACTTTATGTTTTATCAATTACAATTTGTCTCCTAAAAAAAAATTACAATTTGTCATATAATAGATTAAAAAAAATAGTATGTTACGATGGAGCATAAGTGGAATAGTAAAAGTGAAAAGACTATTTTTAAGTTTTTTATGACATACCTCATTGCATATTGCTATCTGATAATGATTTATTAATTTGGAAATAAACTATACTTGAATAACTCTTTGTTAGTTCAATTAGTATAATATATTGGTTGAATGATGACAACTGTAGGAGCTGTGTGCAACCAAGAGAAAAGCAATGAGATTATAAATAATTCTTAATTCTTAATTTCTTATGCTTTGGTTTTCTCTATTTATTTATTTATTTATTGAGGGGGCTAAGTATTCTTAACTAGTTACTAGTTAAAGAAAGAGACATGCATCAGCTAAGCACTAATCATGCCGAACATTGGTAAGTTGCTATGCTATCATGGGGATCAACTCTAAGAACTAGTGCATGTCTTTTGGCAAATGCCAATCAGTACCTCAGCTTATCTTCTAATTATTGCCTTTAACTTCAAATAGTTTTGTTAGAGCTTTGCAGTGATATATTATAAATTTTATTACATAAATTTTGTAAATTAATATGTTAATTTTTAAATAAAAAATTTTACAATTTATTACTACAAATTTTATTATAAAAGTATTTCATACATATATGATATAATTTGTAGTATGGATCCCTATCATCACTTAAAAAAAATAATTAAAAGATTTGTTTATATTATGTTATTGATATGGTACTATTCACATTCATTGAAATATGAGCTTGTAAATCATCTTGAAATAAAATTGATAATATTTTTAACATTTTCCTTAGGAGGCAATTATGTAGTTTGTAGTGAGTATTTCAACCAAGTATGTTGAGGGAGAAGCCAATGCTGTACCCCAATTTTTGATACCTGAACTATATCTTCATATAATCTAGCTTCGAATTTTAAAGGCTTTGTAACTCATACTGATACTGCTACTGCTACTGCCACTGTTTACTTTTTAATTTTAGGTTAAATTACAATAAATTATCATAAACTATCACATTATTTGTAATGAGCCCACAAAAATCTTTCGAAATTGAGCAATCAATCCTCTAGTTTCATTCAAACTATTAATCCATTTGATTCTAAATTTCTTCAATTTAACTGAATTTAATTAGGGAAAAGAACTATATGCAATTTTGACTGAAGCTGGGGAATTGATTACTGATTTTAAACTTTAGGGAATACCTCATAAATTAATAATTTAGGATTTTTTTTTTTGGTAATATAACTTCAATTATAGTATAATTTTTTTTTTTTTTAAATAAAAAAGTTTCATTATTGGTTTCTGGATTTTATGAGATCATAAGTTTTCATTCAATTCTTGATTAACAAATTGGGTTAGGAACTTAGGATGAGCCCCAATCTAGAAAAAAATTAATATGAAAATGAAAAGCCATAGAAGATTGTACCTTGCAGAATCGGATTTGAGTCTTTCTCAGCTTTTTCTGATTTCACAGAGAGAGAGAGAGAGAGAGAGAGAGAGACGAGACACGGACTTCGTCTATGCGATGACGGTGGGGTGTGAGGGTTGAGATCAGAGGGATGGAGGGTGAGGGTTGAGATCGGAGATGGAGGCTTCGAGGGTGAGGGTCGAGATCGGGCTCTTGAGAGATGGAGGCTGATGGAGGGTGAGGGTTGAGATTGGAGAGATGGAGGGTGAGGGTTGAGATCGAAGATGGAGGCTTCAAGGGTGAGGGTCGAGATCGGGCTCCTGAGAGATAGAGGCTAATTGAGGGTGAGAGTTGAGATCGGAGAGATGGAGGGTGAGGGTTGAGATTGGAGAGATGGAGGATGAGGGTTGAGATCGGAGATGGAGGCTTGGAGGGTTGAGATCGGGTTCTTGAGAGATGGAGGCTGATGTGTGGG
Organism: Quercus aquifolioides; assembly: GCA_019022515.1. NCBI lineage: Eukaryota > Viridiplantae > Streptophyta > Magnoliopsida > Fagales > Fagaceae > Quercus > Quercus aquifolioides. The sequence continues at coordinate 69,671,233 of CM032328.1, forward strand.
AGAGGCTAGGGTTGAAAATGTTTGACCCAATAGTATATATACAAAGCCTAAAGCCGCATTTTTAACCTATGGCTATAGGCAAAATCTGAGGCCGCGTTTAAGAAACGCGGCCCCATCCCAAACTAAAGCCGCGTTTTAAACACGCGGCTTTAGACCAAATTTAAAGCCGCGTCTATAAAACGCGGCTTTAGACAGGCTAGAGCTGCATTTTATAAACGCGGCCACATTTAAGGGAAAAAAAAATTTTGTTTGCCAAAAAATAATGAAATACGAAGGTCCTATAGCCGCGTGTTTTAAACGTGGCCATAGCTCCGCCCCCAAAAACGCGGCTGTAGCTGAAAAAAATGCGGCTTTAGACGCGTTCTATGGCCCCGCGTTTCAAATGCAACTTTAGTCCGTCTGGGGCCGCGTTTTTACAAACGCGGCCTAAGAAGCGTGTTTTGTAGTGAATATTTGTCGTTAAAACGATAATCTTTCTTCATATTAGCTTTCTTTTATCTTTGATTAAAAGTTAAAACCACCATCAACCATAAAGTGATAAACCATAACTCATATTTGAATGTCTTTATTTATTAGGATTGAAATTCTTTATTATTTTGTTTTCAAAAAAATTCTTTATTATTTTTTATAGTTCAATAATTAGTGAGGGGATTTTTTTTTTTTTTTTTTGATACAAGATAGAAATTCTATTCTGGCCTAGTTTATCTAAGTATATATGGGTGTAAAACTCATTCCTAGAGACTTGAATCCCGGCCCTTACCCCCAACACCCCACAAGCATTTGTACTTGTGGAGTGACCATCGCACCAAGGGTGTGCGGTAGTTAGTAAGGGGATTTAAACTTTGGATGTCTTCGTTAGAAATACTAGGAGGTGTCAAGTAGTTAAACTATAAGGTTCTTGGCATATTAAGGGTCAAACAGTGTTTGGATGGTTTATAGATAGAGCTTTGCTGCCTTTGCATGGAGGGATTTTTTTTTTTTTTTTTTAATAGAGGGAATACATGGAGTGTTATTAGAATTTAAATACCTAAAAAAACATTAAACTGAGGTTTACATTTTTTATAAGCGATAAAGACTACCCCGTCCAGCCTATATCCCAAGAAAATTTAACCACTCCTATATCATAATTAAAGAGGGCAAAAACAAAGTGAGACAAAATGTGATCTCTAAGATTGTGTAATCTCAATAGATTGCACATCCCTTTTGTTCTCCTTACGGTATCATCACCAGCTATCTTTTAATACACAAAGAGATCGATATCATGATTTGTAAATGTAATCCTCAAATACTTTGGCCATCATTGCATTTCCAATCACACTTCTTTTATTTTGGACACATTATCCCATTTATGTAGGGATAATGTGGTAGGGTATTTTCTTTCCTTTTTGGGTAAACGGGAGAAGATTAGAAGAAATCAAGACAGTATCTCTTGTTACCGATATAACTATCGGGTTTCTCACAATAGGTAGGTTTCACACATTTGTGGGGTCAGTTCACCTATCTTGAGAGAACTTGTTGCATGTATTTGAAACAAATGATAATTATTTGAAGGGGTGGGAGAGGATACCCTATTTTACAATTTCCCATCCCCTCTCTTTACTTTCTTGTTAAATATTTTTTTTCGAACGCATCAAATATTTGAATCAAATTTAAAAATTTATCTAATATAATTTTCTTACCATTTTTTAAAATGTATTACACCCATTGAAATAATCGGTGTGTCAAAAAAAAAAAAATGATCAATGTGTCATTTTTACTCTTGTGTATCATACATAACTCATTAAAATAAGGTACATTCATTGTGAATTATGCGTAACTCATTAAAATAAGGTACATTCAAAGTATGTCTCAAAAAAGGATAAATGATGCTCTCTTCTCTCATACTCATGATAAATCCTATAATGAATTTAATGAGTGGACCCTACCATGAATGTGAGAGGAGGGTGCATAATTAAAAAATTATTTTCAATAATGCTCTATTTATTGAAAGTCTTTTTTTTCTTTCAAAAACCTTTTTTTCAATATATATATATATATATAGTAATCAATATAATTTATTTTTGAGTTATGTAGGAATTAACTTGAGGAAAAAAGCTGAACCATGTGAAAAAAATACTTTATATATAATAAAAAAATATACTTTAAATTTAAAAAAAAAATCTTGATATATTTAATGAACAAAGTTTGGCATTGGGCTTCAACTACCAATAGAAAAATGAGATTAATCTTTGTCATGTGCATCGCACATCACTCACTTAATCGAACCAGCTAAATGAGTTACATGCATTGTATATGACGAGACATATATAATCTTCCTATTAGTGGTTAGAGCTCAAGCTCCAAATATATTTAAAGCCAAACTTTTTCCCCATATATATATATATATATATATATATATTATTTAGAAACAACCTTTTCCATATTTAATTGGATCTTCCTTGAAACAAATTTATGATTTCACAACTCTATGTCTATGGCAAGGTTATTGGAGAACCATAGAGCATAAACCACATTAATTAATTGCGGTATGAAAAGGAAATACTAAATTTTAGTGGAAATTGCAATTGAAGACTGATGGCTACAAACTAATTTATTTCTTAATAAAAAAAGGACAAAGTTTAAATACAAAATTGGTTGTAGCCTAAGAAATTTAAATACAAAATTGGTTGTAGCCTAAGACTACAATCTTACTCAATATCTTTTTGTTGGAGGTGAATTTTGACAAATCCACTATTGGATTACAACTTCTTCTTATATCCTTCATGCTTGCAAAATTTCTAGAAAATTAAAAATCAATAGCTATGTCATCAATAAATGATTTAAATTGCAAGTTTTTGTAGTTTAAAATTATGCATAAAATATAAACTTATAGATTATATCGTAAATAATATCTGATTGATATAAAATTTAATGTGTATATTAAGAGCATAAAGAATATGCAATTCAATGATTAGATTTTCAAAATATGTAATGATGTTTATTTTATTGAGTAAGGTTGTAACCTTAAGTTACAACTAATTTTGTAGCGAAACTTTGTTCATAAAAAAATATAGTCTTTTATTTTTTTAAACCGATAGTTTCAACCCTAAATATTTCCGTATAAAATATCAAGAAATATCAGTTGAATTATAAGGTTCTCCACAACATCCCTAAAAACTCCTCCTAAATGTTTATGGTATTTTGTGTCTGTTTTGAACAGCTTATTATTATTATTATTATTATTATTATTATTTCATTTATTTACAACATTTTTATAGCACTTTAAGTAAAATAAATAAACTAGAAAGTGGGGAAGCTATAAACCAGATTGTAATATTGAAAATGAAAAGAACGCAAGTGGAAGTGGAAGTTGCAACAGAGAAAGTGAGCAGAAAAGACTGATAGTGGTGTTTCCCCATTGTTTTGAGGATTGTATCAATGATATATAAAAACAAGTTAGAATACGATCCATCACAGATAGATATGTCAGCTCAGCTGTAAAGATGTTTTCAAGGTACTACCATGTTAAGTGCGGCTTATCTTTATGTTTAGCTTATATCCTTTTAAATCCTTTTAAATCCTTATATCCTTTTAAATCGATTGAGCACACCTTTTTTTTTTTTTTTTGTGTGGGTCTACGATTTTATTTAATTAGTCAGTAACCCTTGTGCAGAAGATTAAATAAAATATGATATTTTTAAACATAAATTTAATTATTTTGATAGTTATTAATAGCTAATTATTATAATTGTGTTTGTAATTTGTATATGAAACTATATATTTTATCATTTAATAAAATATGAAATATATCCGTGGAGCCTATGAAAAGGTAAAACATGATAAAATATTCGGTGACTTTAGCATAAACCTTGATTACGCTATGCTCTATAAAAACTCAAAATAGCTGAAATCGGTTTGTGTTTTGCTTCTAAAGTTAGTCGTCTTTCCCCATAGCCTTTCTCGCAAGGACATCCACAATAGATCCACAAACCAAACAAAAAAAAGGTAATTCCACTCTTTGTTAAGAACATAAGATATTGTTTTTGTGTGACAAAAGTTAAACATAGCTAGCAGTAGTTGTCTTGAAATCTGCTCATGTTTACTGTGCTATTGTTGATTATTTTGCTTGAAAACATGGTTGCAAATTTATTTATACATATGAAATTTATTTATACAGTATAGTTGAATACGAAATTATAATGTGATAATGTAAGTATTATACTAAATTGAAATAATTAAAATAAATAATTTGACAAATGTAGCCATATTTTAGTGCTGGAATTTTTATTCAAATCAGTATTTGTTGGTATAGAAGTTGTGTGGTAGCTCCCTCTCACTTCTGTTGGAAAAACACATGTTTGTATTGCATATAAAATATACGCAACGGAAGATTAACGGATCTACTTCATTCGCAATTGATAACATGTACTATGTAAATTTCAGAATATAAGAACAAGAGAGTGTACTTTAGTGTGGTGAAATTCAAAACCAAAGATTAGAAGTACTTGGGAACACTTTTAATCTTCACTCCAATTTTACTTGCGCCTAAGAAGTGTGGTCTCTCAATCAGTTTATATGTGTGTGTTCAAGGGAGAATAAGAGAGTGTCCTACACTCACATAACAAACCATTTCATTCTCTTACAAATTTCTATGTGTTTCTCTCCTTATAACTGATTATCTAATTGGGCTAACCTTTTGGGCCATTCCAATTGGGTTTAGTATGTAGCTTGGAATGAGACCAAAAGGGAACAAATAAGACACTAGCTCTAATGGGCATTGGGCTTTTTTATCAACTCTTGACAAGTCCAAAGTTACCATTAATTATATTTAATACCACTATATAAATATAATTGCACTCTAGGCCTTATTAATAAATTATATCCCAAGACTTTATTGTACATGCAACCCTTTCATAAAATATTCATAGTAATACAAAGTCATGAATGTAGACTGTCATTTTGAAAATTACTACATCTTAATTCTTGAGTATCCAGTTTAATCCTTTAAGTTAATCATCATATATTTATGAAATTTAATTTTAAAAATATATACTTTAGTAACTCCTTACTAAAGTAGTTAGGCCTAACATTCAGAATAACCAAACCCATTAAAACTATCTCAAGGGAATATTTTATATCTCTGTTAAAAAATTATGAATTCCATTTTGAGAATATATGTTCCATTAACACTAAATGTGGCTGCCTAACATACTGAGGTTTTGATCGTTACTTTAGATTTCACTCCTGATATATCAAAACAACCTACACTTCATGATCAAGTCCATTATTCTCTTAGAATTAAGAGTTCATATAAATAGAAGTCGTGAGATTTATTATTCATTTGACAATCGTTAGGAGAACAATAAATCTCACAGCTGTCCAGTTCAATATGTCTTACCTCTTAAAACATATCTATATATCAACTAGAAGTCTCTACTTCCATGATTAAGACAAATCATCTTAGTTGATATGTTATAGTTTTCACAGATGAAATGCCCAATTTCATCACCGACTACGAACTAAAATTCTGAGTTTACAAAGAACCAAAATTTATATATTCAGTGACTAAATCACATAAATCACATACTATGCATCTCATGGACTTTATAATAATGTCCAAATATTCATGTTACCATTATTTTAGATAATAATAAAACAATTTTATTAATTATAATATTAAGTCATACATAATGTCATACATAGCATAATACAATAGGATTTAAGGACACTAATCCTAACAATCTCCCACTTGCCCTAAAGACTATTGTGCACTAATATAACTCTCATTCCCTCCAAATGTGACTCAAAGGTCCTTTGGGGCAAGACTTTGGTAAAAGAATCTGCTAGATTATTTGCACTATCTATCTTTGCTACTACTACTACATCTCCTCGAGCAACAATGTCTCGAATGATGTAGTACCTTCTTTCAATGTACTTTCCTTTCTTGTGATTCCTTGGATCTTTGAATTGTGCAACCGCTCCACTATTGTCACAAAACAATGTGATAGTAACTTGCTCCATTCTCATAACACCAAGATCATAAAGGAATTTCTTGAGTCAAACAGCTTCCTTTGCCGCTTCACAAGCAACAACATATTCAGCTTCCATGGTGGAGTCAACAATACAAGATTGCTTAATACTCCTCCAACTTATGGCTCCACCTCCCAAGGTGAATACACAACCTGAAGTAGACTTTCTGAAATCAAGATCTGATTGAAAATATGAATCTGTATAGCCAATAGGTATCAAATGCTCACACCAGTAAACAAGCATATAATTTCTCGTTCTTCGTAGATACTTGAGAATATGTTTTACAGCTGGCCAATGTTTTGGTCATGGATTTGATTGATATCGGCTGACCATGCCAACTGAATAGCAGATATCTGGTCTAGTACAAAGCATGACATACATGAGACTTCCCACTGTAGAAGCATGAGGAACTTGTCTCATCATATTTTCTTCCTCATGAGTCTTAGGCCTTTGGTCATCAAACAAAGGAACTCCATGTCCGAAAGGAAGTAATTCTTTCTTGGAGTTTTGCATGCTAAACCATTCTAAAACCTTATCTATATATCCAGCTTGGGACAAACCTAACGTTTTATTCTTGTGATCTCGCCAAAGCTTGATCCCTAGAATGAAGTTAGCTTCGCCCATGTCCTTCATATCAAATTGGCTTGACAACCAAACCTTTACTGATGACATTACCCTTACATCATTTCCAATAAGTAGAATATCATCAACATAAAGCACTAAGAACATTACTACTTTATCTTGATGTCTTTTGTAGACACATGGTTCATCAAGATTTAGTTCAAAACCAAATGACTTGATTGCTTGATCAAATCTGATGTTCTATGACCTAGATGCTTGCTTAAATCCATAAATGGATCTTTTAAACTTGCATACCATAGCTCTTGGTTCTTTGCTATGAAACCTTCCGATTGCGTCATGTAGATTTCTTCTTCAAGATTGTCATTTAGAAAAAGAAGTCTTGACATCCATTTGCCAAATCTCATAATCATAATAAGTAGCAATGGATAATAGAATTCTGATAGATTTAAGTATTGCTACTAGTGAAAAGGTTTCTTCATAATTAATACTTTCTTTTTGTGTATACTCTTTTACCACTAGCCTTGCTTTAAAAGTTTCAACCTTTCCATCTATCCCTCTTTTCCTCTTGTAAACCCATTTGCGACCAACAGGTTTAATGCCATTAGACACCTTTACAAGATCTCAAACTTGATTGGAATACATTGAATCTAATTTAGATTTCATAGCTTTGACCTAATGATATGCATCTATATCATTCATTGTCTCTTTATAAGTGTAAGGATCAGTTTCAACCCCTTCTGAGATAGTTTCATAAGTTTCTCCCAGACCTATAAATCTTATAAATGGCCTAACAATTCTCCCACTACGACAAGGCTCCTGTGTACTAGTCATCTTATAAGTAATATCTTGTGGTGTATCCGATACAACCACATCATCCCTAGTTTCATCCATTGATTGTTCAATTACAGGTTCATTCATTTCAGCCAAAACAACTCTACTTTTAGGAGTATAATCATTCATATAGTCATTTTCCAAAAGTCTAGCATTTGTACTAACAAACACTTTATTATCTTTATGACTATAGAATAAACCTCCAACGGTTCCTTTTGGATACCCTACAAAGAAAACCACTTCTGTTTTAGACTGTAACTTATTAGACTTTTCTTTTAACACATGTGCTGGACAACCCCAAATATGGAGATGTCTCATACTAGGCTTACGCCCAATCCACAATTCTACAGGTGTTTTAGGAACAGACTTCGAAGTTACTAAATTCAAAAGATACATTGCAGAATTCGAAGGTACTAAATTCAGAAGATACATTGCAGTATTTAAAGAATATCCCCAAAAAGAAATTGGTAGAGTCGAATAACTCATCGTGGATCTAACCATATCTAAAAGAGTCATATTCCTTCTTTCTGCTACACAATTTTGTTGTGGAGTTCCAGGTACAGTCAATTGGGATATAATCTCATTTTCAGTTAAGTAATCCTTGAAATCCCCAAGAAGGTATTCGCCATCTCGATCAGATCGAATGGCCTTTATGCATTTACCTAATTGATTTTCAACTTCAGCCATAAACTCTTTGAACTTTTCAAAGGCTTCAGACTTCCGTTTCATTAGGTACACATAACCAAATCTAGAGTAATTATCAATGAAAGTAATGAAATACTCATAACCACCTCTTGCTTGAGTTGACATAGGACCACATACTTTTGAATGTACTAGTTCTAGCAAATCTTGGGCTCTTCTACCTTTTGCACTAAAAGGTCTTTTGGTCATTTTTCCCTCCAAACAAGATTCACGAACTGGAAATCCATCAAAGTCCAATGGCTTTAGGAGTCTATCTTTGATCAGTCTTTGAATCCTAATTGAATTAATATGACCTAAACGTAAATGCCAAAGATATGCATCACTAGTTGAAGGAAACTTTCTTTTTAATGATTTCACATGTGAATTATTATCTAATTCAGAATTATATAATTCATGCTTATCAGGAGATAAAATATAAAGGTCATCAACAATATTGCCAGAACAGATAAACACTTTATCATTCTTTATTATAACATTGTCTTTCAAGATAACGCAATATCCATGTTAACCTAAATAAGTTGCAGAAATTAAATTTCTACGAATATTAGGTACATATAGACAGTCTTCCAATATTAAAACCCTAGAATCAAAGCATAAATTAAACACTCCAACAGCTACAACTGGAATTCTTCTCCCATCAGCCAAAGTAAGAAACAATTCCCCTTCACTCAGCTTTCTAGTCTCTTGGAACCCTTGCAAAGAATTGCAAATATGATTAGTACAACCTGAATCCACACACTAGGAATCCGTGGGATTTTGTACTAAACATATTTCAAGAAAGAATGAACTTTTCATACCCTTATTCTTGGCAGCTCTAAATATTGGACAATTCCTCTTCCAATGACCTTTATCACCACAATGGAAACACTTTCCTTTGGCGTAGTCCTTCTTTCCCTTGTTGGCAACTCCTAAGGCAATTTGTTTACCACCTTGCTTGGTGAAGTCCTTCTTCTTCTTCTTCTTACCCTTGCCTTTCGACTTAGGTTGAGAAATAGAAGCTTTAGCCATATTGGCATCAACACTGGATGTACCAAGAATGCCTTCCGCCGCTACCAACTCATTCATTAATTCGGACAATAAATAAATCTTTTTGTTCATATTATAATTAAGTTTGAATTTCTTGAATGATTCTAGTAGTGACTGGAGTATCATATCCACTTGGGATTCTCCATCAATATCGGCACCTAAAACTTCTAGTGTATTCAGATTAGAGATCATCCTAAGACAATGCTCCCTCATTGAAGTACCTTCAGCCATTTTGGTATTAAAAATTTGTCTCATAGTTTCTTGCCTAGCAGAACAGCCTTGCTCACCAAACATCTCCTTCAGACTTAACATTATGTTCGAAGCTAGTCCTATATCCTACATTTGATGCTGTAGAACATTTGAGATAGATGCTAGGATATAGCACTTGGCCATCTCATTAGATTTCTGCTAACGATCATATCATTGTTTTTCCTCTGAAGGAGCATCTAATGAAGGAAAGTTAGGACAAGGTTGAGTAAGCATATATTTGTGCTCTTCAACAGTAAGAACAATGTCCAAATTTCTTTTCCAGTCAACATAGTTGGATCCAGTCAGTTTGTTTTGATTAAGAATAGCAACAAGTGAGCTAAATGATGCTATAATTAAATCTGAAAACAATAAACATGAATATAATAAATAAACTGGACATTATCAATTTAGCATATAAACATATAATATGGAACCTTAATAAAACCATAATATGAAATATGCAACGACAACCCAATCTCATATTTAATATCCCTCAGCATAGAGTGAACATTAAATACTATGATTGATTGAGAACTATTCTCATTATTAGTACTATCGTGATAACTCTTATCAAACACTAATAATATGCCGTTATACATTTAGCCTCTAAATAATAATAGTAAGAACTCAGCATAGAGGATACTATAATATTTAGTCTAGTGTATACCATTGTCTAGAATCATGTGTAGCCACATTTCATCTACCATTAACAGGTTTATCATGTAGTACTATGATTCAAAACACCCTCCGTATGGAATGCAAAGCTCAAGGCTAGGACAAGGTGTTTGATCAAACCACTATAAACCAGAAAATTCAATCTTGTAGCACCATGAAATAAATACTCTCTGCATGGAATGTTAAGCTCGAAGCAAAGACAAAGTATAAATATCATACTACTATGAACTAACAATGGAGGCCGTGAGATCCAACCCTTGTATCTCTCTCCCACTAGATATTTAAAAAAGAAAAAGTTTTTAATTAGAAAACATGCGTAATCTCATTACACATAGCCTTGCACTTTTAAATGTGAAAACACTTAGTGAAAATTCAAAACTCATAACTTTCGATCGATCAAATGTATCTCTCAATCGATCGAAATCATGAAGAAAATTTTTATAAACAATTTGGATGACTCGATCGATTCTCAATTCTTACTTGATCAATCAAAAAGGCGAATTCGATTGATCGAAAGGAATTCTCGATCAGTCGAAATTTTAATAAATTCAGCATAAATAATCTGCTTGACTCGATCGATTCTCGATTCCTGTTCAATCGATCGAAAAGGAACATTCGATTGATCGAAAGGAATTCTCGATCGATTGAAACTAGTGAAATTGAATTTTCTAGAATTTCATCAAACAGATTTTAACGGTTTTACATGAACAAACAACCATCATATGAACATAATAGATTGAGTTTGAGATCAAAACTGAATACCATTGATGCCATAGCCTTAAAGTTCAATTTAACATACTTAATATCAAACTTAAACAACATCATAACATCAAATTCAGTTTTTATAAAATAGTAATTTCAACAACCATACAGAAAATTGAATGTATAATCTTCTAACAACATGAAATTACTATCTCTAATTCCAAAACTCACAAAACATGTTATACAGATTCGAAATTGAAGACCGCTCTTATACCAATTGTTGGAAAAACACATATTTGTATCGCATACAAAACATACGCAACGGAAAATTAATGGATCTACTTCATTCACAATTGATAACATGTACTATGTAAATTTTAAAATATAAGAACAAGAGAGTGTACCTTGGTGCGATAAAATTTAAAACTAAAGATTAGAAGTACTTGGGAACACTTTTAATCTTCACTTCAATTCCACTTGTGCCAAGAAGTGTGGTCTCTCAATCAGTTTATATGTGTGTGTTCAAGAGAGAATAAGAGAGTGTCTTACACTCACATAACAAACCATTTCATTCTCTTACAAAATTTTGTATATTTCTCTCCTTATAACTGATTATCTAATTAGGCTAGCCTTTTGGGTCATTCCAATTGGGCTCTAGTATACGACTTAGAGTGAGACCAAAATGGAATAAATAAGACACTAGCTCCAATGAGCCTTAGGCTTTTCTGTCAACTCTTGACAAGTCCAAAATTACCATTAATTATATTTAATACTACTATATAAATATAATTGCACTCTAGGCCTTATTAATAAATTATATCCTAAGACTTATTGTACATGCAACCCCTTCATAAAATATTCATAGTAATACAAAGTCATGAATGTAGACTGCCACTTTGAAGATTACTACATCTTAATCATTGAGTACCCGGTTTAATCTTTTAAGTTATTCATCATATATTTATGAAATCTAATTTTAAAAATATATACTTTAGTAACTTCTTACTAAAGTAGTTAGGCCTAACATTCAGAATAACCAAACCCATTAAACTTATTTCAAAAGAATATTTTATATCTCCGTTAAGAGATTATGAATTTCATCTTGAGAATATATGTTCCATCAACACTAAATGTGGCAGCCCAACATACTGAGGTTTTGATCGTTACTTTAGATCTCACTCATGATATAACAAAACAACTTACACTTCATGATCAGGTCCATTATTCTCTCAGGATTAAGAGTTCATATAAATAGAAGTTGATAGGCCACAAACTGAATGACCCCTTGTGATTAAACCAATTAATTAATTAGCCAAGTTATTAATTAATCAATTTAACATGCAAATACGTGGAAGCACAAACAAATCACCAAATAACTAAATATGCAGCGGAAATTAAATGACACAGTGATTTGTTTACGAATGGGGAAAACCCTTACGGCAAAAACCCCATCGGGTGATTTTCAGGTCACCACTCCCGAAACTCCACTATTATCAAATCAAGCGGTTACAAGTAAAGGAATCACAAGTACCTTACCAACCTACAGTTGAACCCTTACCCCAATACCCAATTGGACTTGATCTGTAGTGACAGTTCCCCCTTTTGATGCACGGCTCCCAAGTACGTGACTAACCAATGCGCGGATCCCAGTATGGGACTTCAAACACCAACTTAGAATGAGAGGTTGGCTGCAAAGTTCTTCAGTTCATCCTACACGATGAAGATCAGGAAGATGCTTGGTCACAAAACCCAAAGGTGCAAATACACAGCAACTTCTTCAGAGAAGATGAACTAGGTCAAGAACTTCGTCTTTGATCACAAATTGCTTGAACAGAGTTTGCTCAATGCTTGTGCAACTTGTGTCTTCTTTGACGGCTCTTAAAACAATCATTTTATATGTCTAGGGTTAGGAGAAAAGAAGGCCCAAAGACACATTCACGGATCCCAAGAAATCAGATCAGAAAATCTGATTTTATAAATCTCGACAGATAGCAGGTGTCGAGGAGCTATCGAAAAGGTGTCGAGCTTTAATGATTTTGCACTTCAGCTTGTTTTTCTTGGACAGACTTGATGACTTCAACACTTGATCTTGAAACCATATTTCTTGAAGTATTAAAAACACCTAGAACTACCTAATTACAAGTAGAGTGCGTTTTGGTCAAAGGATTAGCCAATTTACATAAATAAGTGACATATGTTCTTAACAAGTGAAAACACATATGTCCTAACAATCTCCCCCTTTGGCAATCCGTGACAAAACCACAACAAACAAATGAACATATGAGATAAGTCATAAATCACTCAACTCATACTCACTTGTTGAATACAATAAAATCTATCCTAACACAAACCCTTGAAAAACTTTGCAAGAAAAGAGTTTATGGCAAGTAGACTTTGACAACCTGTATTTCTGAAACACTTTAAACAAAACTCATCAAGGCATCTTGTGTGAAACAGAAATGAATAGATTGCATACAAGTATAAGAATCATGTGTATAAAGATAGAAAAGAAACAACACATGTAGAGAAAGGTGAAAGAAACATACATCCACATATAATGAATATAAGTACAATGTATGTAAAAACTGGTCACAAGACCTAATGTACAAGAACAATGTATCTAAAAAGAAAGAAAAGAAAAGATACATCATAACCTTACTACATCCCTCAAAATATCAACACTCCTCCTAACAAAATTGTCCTATACTAACTCTCCCCCTAAGATGACTACTCTCATAACCCAAAACTACTCTCCCTTTTTGTCACGAGTGACAAAGGGTAGAGTGTCATGTAGACATCTCATCAGTAGAGCTAGCATCTCCATCATCATCCGAAGCGTCATCGTCATCACCATCATCATCATCCTCAGAGTCAGAAGTCGCTGGAGGAGGTGGTGAAGGAGTAGCCTCAAAAGCAAAACCACCCATGGTCGCCTGTCGTCATGCAATACGACCAACACGAACATTCACCTGATACAACTCAGTGGAGAGTGTATCGAGGCGAGCGTCCATGCGCTGCAGCTGCGCCATAATGTCTCTAAGAGATACACCGCCCGTAGAGGAAGAAGGAGCAGATGTAGATGGAGCAGATCTGGATGGAGCTGAATGGGAGGGAGGAGTAGAATCCGTCTATCTCGACCTAAACTGAGCCTCACTACGTTTTACGATAGCGGCATCTATGGCACAAATGTGTGTGAAGTGGTCGGACACTGGAAAAGGGATAGAAAAATGGCGTAAGATCCTCGTGATAGCGGAAGGAAAGATGAGCTTATCACGGGATGCCGAATCTAAGTGAACATCTATGATAGAAAGAATGAAATAAGAAGTGAAATCTATAGTCAGGTGCTCAAGAAGAGATAACAAAAATCGAGCACGAGGCTCTGTGATGGAGTTGTAGTGAGAGAGTGGATGAAGTACAAAAGTCATCACCATGTTTAAGAATCTAAGACCATTAGAAAAAGGTCTACATGATGTATACTGATGTTCACCCCAATCAGCGGGGCGCTCACAAAAAGCAGAGATGAGCTCATCTTTGGACACAGTCCTCAGACGCTCACAAGAAGGATAGTCAGGAAACTCTATCCTAGGAACCCTAAATACATCCGCAACTAGCTGCGATGTGATAGGGATGCGCGTACCTCGAACGCAAGTGAAAAAGAGAGGTACTGAACGATCGATCCCGTGCATATTGGAGTAGAACTCCTGAATGAGCACGAGAGGACAAGTGACCGGGACGTCACACAGTGACTCCCATCCGCTACTGTGAATGACAGAGGGAAGGTCAGTGTCGGCGAAGTCCCCCAAAATGACTTGGCGTTCCGAATGAACACCTCGTCTAGAAAAGTTCTCCGAAAATGCCTTGTGGTCATCTCCATCACGGAACCGAAGATTAAGAGGAGCAGAATCAGAAGAGGAAGAAGCTCCAGAATGCAGAGGGTTCCGAGCAGGAGTGGATTTACGTTTTGGTGCCATAGATACTACTAACGTAAACAGAATGAGAAAGAGATAGAGAAGGAGACAATTAGAAAAGTCCCAAAACAGTTCACATATATCAAATATATTGAACAATGAGTACGTATGCATAGGGAATGTATGACCATGTGACATGCAAGGGAAAAACATCATGGGCTCAGCCCAATCCAATCCTAGCAGCACACAAACATAGAACACACATCTAAATGCATGTAAATACCATTCTAATGCACATGAAATGCAATGTATGACATTTTTAACACATTTAAGTGAAAACTCAATTCACAATTTCAAGAAATAATCATTAATTTTGAAAAACCCCAAAAATTTTCAAAAACCCCAAAACCTAAGATTCAAAACATGAAATGCATGAATTATGAGGGAAAAAGAGATCATACCAAGTGATTTGAAGCAAGGAAGGGCCGAAAATCACGTGGATTGAGGATTTGGAGTGAGAAAAAAGGAGTTTGGGAGATGAACAGCCGCGGACAGATCGAGAGAGATCGAGAAAATGAAGTTCAGATCGCGACAGAAGCTTATATAGGATCTTCAGTAATTCTCGACAGCTAAGGTGTCGAGAGGTGTCGAGACAGCTGTCGAGGAAGGTGTCGAGAAAATGCACGTCGACAGTTGAAGGTGTCAAGGAATGAACACCAGAACCAAGAACAGAATCTCGATCGATCGACAAGGTATCGAGGAGGCAGGAGATTTCTTGATCGATCCATCAGGTGTCAAAGAGGTGTCAAGATTGCGATAAGAAAAAGACTTGAGAAGCTCGACAGATAACAAGGTATCGAGGAGGTATCAAGGAGGTGTTGAGGAGGTGTCGAGCCAGCAGTTAAAAGCAGTTTTTCGAGAAGTGAAAAACACAAACATGAATGCAATCCAACATACACCTCAACCAATGATCTAATCAACATATTAAGCTCTCAAAAATATCTCTCATCAACCATTTTAAGCACATGGATTCTCAGAAACACACACACACACTAAACAAGTCTAACCAATTTTATTTTTCAAAAACAAGTCAAGACAGTTTAGTGAGCATACATTAGCACATGTAAACACTTGTGATAGCCAAATCACATTGTACCTGCACATGTATCAAGAGTAGCAAAGAATATTGCGTGTTGTGTGTGAAAAACATCGCAAGATTGCATATGTGTATACATGTTATGACGATCTGAGATATGAGAAAATAACTTTAACTCACACACAATCATAACTGTTTGATGGGGACTATCACCTTCAAGGTACATCCTATAACTCCCACATCTCCTAGAAAACACGCTTGCAATCATATTTAAAGCATTTTAATCTTTTTGCTTTATATTTTCTTTGCATATTTTCTTTTAAGCATATCATGTATGGGCATATATAAGAGAGAAAAGAAATACCCAACATGTTAAGCATAGACATTGCACTTTTACTATGCTGAAGCATACGGATGTCTTTGACACTGCACTTTTGCTATGCCGAAGCATACAGGTGTCTATGACACTGCACTTTTGCTATGCCAAAGCATACAGGTGTCATACTATGATTGGCGGGTAACAGTGGTGAGATGGTTATATATGCTTTTCTCTTAGGATTTTCTAGTCCTACCCGTCAAAAAGAGTGATATGAGTGTTAAGTTTAAGAGATAACTTAATCTTACTCATCACAAACAAGAGCCACAAAGCTCACTTGCTTAGTTGTGCATAGAGATGCTCATCTAAGCTACAAAAGATACAAAGTTTAGAAAACTTTGTTTCAATGGCCATCCAAGGTACACAAATACCAAAGTACACAAAACACACACTGTTTTTGTATTTTTCTGATTTTTCAATTTTTTTTTATTTTTATATCAAAAACAAAATAAACAAAACTGAAAAATAAACAAACAAAAACATGTTATCAAAGCAAGGCATAAAACTAGATGCAAATGCATGAGGAAGAGGAACAAGAGAAGGAGAACAATCCATGGAGATGACACCAATGTTTTGACGAAGGAATTTAAAACGTTTGTTGTCAAGAGGTTTGGTGAACAAGTCAGTCTTCTGATCATCAGTGTGGATAAACTCAAGAGTAAGAGTACCATCTTCGACAAGCTCCCTAATGAAGTGATGTCGAATCTCTATGTGTTTAGTTCTAGAATGTTGAATTGGGTTCTTAGAGATATTGATGGCACTGGTATTGTCATAGTAAATAGTGAAATGCTCTTGACAAATACCATAATCATGAAGGAGTTTTTGCATCCAGAGGAGTTGGGTGCAGCAGCTACCGGCAGCGATGTACTCAGCTTCTGCAGTGGATAAGGAGATGGAGTTCTACTTTTTGCTCATCCAAGAGACAAGATTGTTACCCACATATAAACAACCCCCCGAAGTACTCTTTCTATCATCAGCATTGCCAGCCCAATCAGCATCAGAGTACCCAGCTAAGACACCAGTAGTGTCCTTGTTATACAACACACCGAACTCAGCAGTGGTTTTGACATACTTTATAATTCTTTTTAAAGCAGTCATGTGAGATTCTTTAGGGTTAGCCTGATATCTAGCACATACACCAACACTATAACTAATGTCAGGTCTACTAATAGTAAGGTAAAGAAGACTACCTATTATGCTTCTATAGAGAGAAGGATCAACACTCTTACCTAATAAGTCTACAGTGAGTTTAACATTAGGGCTCATAGGGGTTCTAACAGAACTAGCAGATTCCAAACCAAACTTTTTCACAAGATTCTTAGCATATTTAGATTGAGAAAGGAATATACCTGAATCTTGTTGGTGAATCTGCAATCCTAGGAAGTGAGTCAGCTCTCCAATCATGCTCATCTCGAACTCGGCTTGCATGAGTTTTGAGAAGCCATGAGCAAGTTCATCCTTAGTCGACCCAAAGATGATATCATCAACATAGACTTGAGCAACTATCAACTCACCATCTTCCTTTTTGATGAAGAGAGTTTGATCAGCCTTCCCTCTTGTGAACCCATGTGACACCAGATATTGTGTGAGTCTATCATACCAGGCTCTAGGAGCTTGCTTCAACCCATAAAGTGCTTTTTTAAGGTACAACACATGATTCGGAAAGTGTGGATCAATGAATCCTTTTGGTTGAGCCACATAGACATCCTCTTTGAGTAACCCATTCAAGAAGGCAGTCTTTACATCCATTTGATAAAGTTTGAAATTCAGCTGACATGCTAAGGCAAGAAGAATTCTGATTGACTCCTTTCGGGCAACTGGGGCAAATGTTTCATCATAGTGTACTCCTTCCATTTGCGAGTATCCTTGAGCCACAAGTCGAGCCTTGTTGCGAATCACATTGCCTTCTTCATCAGTCTTATTGCGGAATATCCACTTTGTACCGATGATGTGTTCACCTTTCGGTCTAGGTACTAGAGTCCAAACATCATTCCTCTGAAACTGAAGTAGTTCATCATGCATTGCTTCGACCCAACTCTCATCTTGTAATGCTTCCTCAACTTTCTTAGGTTCAACCTGTGACAAGTAGCAGGAATAAGACACAAAGTTAGCAATACATTTATCAACTGTGCGTTTCCTCAATGTGAGTTCATTCATGTCTCCCACAATAACTTCTGGAGGATGATTTAATTTGATTCTAGACGAAGGTCCCTTCTTTTCATGAGATTCAGACTCTGGTAAAATGGGTAAGTCTGCAGAGTCTTCCACAATACTAGGAGTACTGGGAGTACTTGGAGATGCAGGTTCTTGTTCAGTAATGTCTTGAACTTCCCTAGGCTCAAGAGGAAGAATTTCTTTGGAGAGTCCCTCAATGCCTTTCTCAGAACTGGACTCTGAAGACTCATCAATGACAACATTTACTGTCTCCATTACCTTCATAGTTCTTTTGTTGTACACCCGATAAGCCTTGCTTGTAGAAGAGTAGCCCAGAAATATGCCTTCATCGCTCCGAGAATCAAACTTTCCCACATTCTCTCTATCCTTGAGAATGAAGCAATTACTTCCAAAGATTCTGAAGTACTTCACATTTGGCTTCCTTCCTTTCCACAACTCATAGGGAGTCTTTTTGGTACCGGGTTTGAAGTATACCCTATTAACCGTATGACATGCAGTGTTTACGGTTTCTCCCCACAAGTTTCTAGCCACATCTTTGTTATGCAGCATGGCTCTGGCCATCTCTTGAATAACCCTATTCTTCCTTTCTACCACACCATTTTGCTGAGGCATAATAGGAGCAGAGAATTCTTGAGATATACCCGATCTTATGCAGAAAGACTCCATGTATGAGTTCTTAAATTCCTTCCCATGGCCACTTCAAATTTGATCAATTTTTAGGCTCTTTTCATTCTGCAGTCTTGTGCATAAAGCCTCAATGTGCTCAGGAGCATCAGACTTGGATCATAGTAGAATGACCCAAGTGTATCTAGTGAAGTCGTCTACCATAACCATGATGTATCTCTTACCCCCAAGAGACTCGGTTCTGGTTGGACCCATAAGATCTAAATGTAATAGCTCCAATGGTCTGGATGTAGCTGATGTCTGAGTACCTGGATGCTTAGCTTTCGTTTGTTTTCCAAGCTGACATGGTCCACACACCACATTGCTTATTCTACTAAGCTTTGGTATACCCAAGACTGATTCATGCTTAGATACAATAGATAGATGCTTGTAACTAGCATGTCCCATTCGTTGATGCCATAGATCTTCATTAGGTAAACGAATGCTATTACACACAATATCAGCATCAGGAACCAATCCATAGCGGTTGTCCAAAGTGCGAACCCCACTAATGAGCTTCTTTCCAGACTCATCCATGACAAGACACTTTCCCTTTGAGAATAGCACCATGAAGTCTTGATCACATATCTGACTTATGCTCAATAGGTTCACCCTTAGACCTTCTACATAAAGAACATTTGCAATATTCGACAGTCCTGGTAGAGATATGATTCATTTCCCTTTAATCTGTGACTTGCTTCCATCACCAAAGGTAACATTGCCACCTTTCTTAGACTCGAAGACCTTGAAGAGAGATCTATCTCCAGTCATGTGTCTTGAGCAACCACTGTAAAGATACCATAGACATGTGTCCATCACTTTGAATGCAGACTTCATCATGAAACACACTTCATGCTTAGATGACAAATCAGAGGGAATGGTTCTTTGTCTCAACTGCCTTTTATGAGCTAAGCCTTTAACTTTCACTCTTCTCAGATGAACTCATTTGCACATTTTCATTCTGAGACAGTCTAGTTTCTTCTTAGCCAAACTAAGATCTTTTCCAATAGTCATCATAAGAGAATTCAAATAACTGTAGACTTGTATTTTATGAGACACTCAAACAAATAGTGATTAGAAAAACAAGATGTATTTGAAAACAAAGATCTCTTCAAGCCGGTTACAGCCATGACAACAGGGGTCAATGGATCAACACAGCAAATATTAAACCTAATCAGAGTGTGTCCGCTCTGATACCACTTGATAGGCCACAAACTGAATGACCCCTTGTGATTAAACCAATTAATTAATTAGCCAAGTTATTAATTAATCAATTTAACATGCAAATACGTGGAAGCACAAATAAATCACCAAATAACTAAATATGCAACGGAAATTAAATGACACGGTGATTTGTTTACGAATGGGGAAAACTCTTATGACAAAAATCCCACCGGGTGATTTTTAGGTCACCACTCCCGAAACTCCACTATTATCAAATCAAGCGGTTACAAGTAAAGGAATCCCAAGTACCTTACCAGCCTACAGTTGAACCCTTACCCCAATACCTAATTGGACTTGATCTATAGTGACAGTTCCCCCTTTTGATGCACGGCTCCCAAGTACGTGACTAACCAATGCGCGGATCCCAGTACGCGACTTCAAACACCAACTTAGAAGGAGAGGTTGGCTGCAAAGTTCTTCAGTTCATCCTACACGATGAAGATCAGGAAGATGCTTGGTCACAAAACCCAAAGGTGCAAATACACAGCAACTTCTTCAGAGAAGATGAACTAGGTCAAGAACTTCGTCTTTGATCACAAATTGCTTGAACAGAGTTTGCTCAATGCTTGTGCAACTTGTGTCTTCTTTGACGGCTCTTAAAACAATCATTTTATATGTCTAGGGTTAGGAGAAAAGAAGGCCCAAAGACACATTTACGGATCTTAAGAAATCAGATCAGAAAATCTGATTTTATAAATCTCAACAGATAGCAGGTGTCGAGGAGCTATCGAGAAGGTGTCAAGCTTTAATGATTTTGCACTTCAGCTTGTTTTTCTTGGACAGACTTGATGACTTCAACACTTGATCTTGAAACCTTGTTTCTTGAAGTATTAAAAACACCTAGAACTATCCAATTACAAGTAGAGTGCGTTTTGGTCAAAGGATTAGCCAATTTACATAAATAAGTGACATATGTTCTTAACAAGTGAAAACACATATGTCCTAACAGAAGTCATGAGATTTATTATTCATTTGACAATCGTTAGGAGAATAATAAATCTCACAACGATCCAGTTCAATATGTTTTAACTCTTAAAATATATCAACATACAAACTAGAAGTCTCCACTTACATGATCAAGACAAATCATCTTAGGTGATATGTTATAATCTTCGCAGATGAAATGCCCAATTTCATCACCTACTACGGACTAAAATTCTGAGTTTACAAAGAACTTGTGATTTATATATTCTGTGACTAAATCACATAAATCACATACTATGCATCTCATAGACTATATGATAATGTCCAAATATTTATGTTACCATTATTTTAGATAATAATAAAACAACTTTATTAATTACAACATTAAGTCATACATAATGTCATATATAGCATCATACAATTGGATTTAAGGGCACTAATCCTAACAACTTCTATGCACATGATTCAACCCTAAGGTTTCATATTGGAGCTAAGTTGGATGAGATTTCAAGGGTTGCACATTTTATTGTTTGTTTCAGGTTAATTACTAGGAGTTAGACTAGCTTAAGTTAGTTAAATTGTTTAAGCTTATGTATCAATTAATCACATTTGTAAATCTACAGGATCACATGCTAAATTAGTAAGTGCACATAGAGGATTAGTAAACCAATAATGTGGAGGCATGTTGTAGGCCAATAACATTAGGGATATTATTGTATAAATAAGGTCTTGTAACTCTCATTTCTATCACTGAATATAAAATACTCATATTTATGTTTAGTCTTGTTCCTCTCTTGTTAATTCTCTTTGTAGTTAGAGATTTTGTCGAAACAATCTCATCTTGGAGAAGGTGACTCTCTTAAAGAAGTCACAACCATTTCCATCGTTCATCAATTACATGCAATCCATCCATTAAATTCATCACTACTCATTTTCTTTCTCACAAATACCAAACCCTTGTTGCATTTCCAATCAAGAACCATCCTCAATTGGCACCACTCCTAGGAACCCAAATCATATCCGAATATGCCAGCCCTTAAACACTTAACCCTAGCCTTCAACTCACCAAAATCTTACATCAACATCAATTCTCTCTCATTTACAAGCCATAACCAAAACCTCAAGCTAATTCCCCCTCTTTTCATATCAAGATTCCACTTGAATATCCTTAAGAACACCAATTGACAATCGTGTTTCTTTCAATTGCACCTATACCCACATATCCTTACACCTTTTTTCATTCGAATTTTTAAATTTTCTTCAAAACTATGAATCAAATAAATGCTTACTTATTTTGTATTTTATATATTCCTTATATTACTAACTATGATTTGAATAAACTAATACTAGTAATTTTTAACACATGCCACGTGCATGTCCAGTTAATCTTCTTTTCTTAATCAAAGAATCATTGAAAAAAATCAATATTTCTTTGCTAATATTGTTTTTCTTTTTAGAGAGAGAGAGAGAGGGTTACCCACTTCTCATACAAACTCCAATTGAGAGATGACAACGGAGTCCTATTATATATTAATTATAAGATTTTTTTTTTTTTTTTTAAATCCATAGGAGATATTGGTTGTTGCAAAAAAATAAAAATAAAAAACTGTTTGGATTTGTAAGTTCAAAAGCGTTTTAGTTTTATAATAAATTTAAATTATTAACAATTACAAATATATTTAAACGTGGGGTATGAAACTATATATATGAATGTGTGTGTGTATATAAAGAGTTTTTTTTTTTTTTTTTTACAATTTATTACCCCTTACCTTTTAAAAGAGTAATGTTATATTCACAACATTTGCTTAACAAATCCTATGTGATAAGTTACTGCTAGTTCTTATTTAGACCCATAACTAACACCACTTTTATATTCACTAATAACTATTTATCACCAAGAATTTGCTATAAAATTATTGTATATTTAATATTACTCATTTTATAAAAGACTACTCACTATAATTTGTCAAGCACTCAAAATACCAAAAGAGTTTCTCTTGTTAAACCTCTATAAAATACCAAAACAGTTTCTCTAGTTAAACCTCTATAAAATACCAAATGGTCTATATCACAAGCTCTATTATTAAAATTCTACTGCTAAACTCTACTTTCAACGTCAATTTAAACGGGCACAATAACAGTGAAGTCAAACGAGTGAATAAAATATGCCATTGTACGTTAAACAATTTATTCGAGAAAATCTCCTAATCCTAAGGTGTTTTTGGACATATGTGGATTCCTCCAATTTCATATACAGATGATAATCACTAGATAACTTTTCAAAAAATAAATTTTTTTACAGCGAAAAAGAATGTTTATTTATGAAAAAAGAAAAGAAAAGAACTTACAACATAGAATTTCCATAAATCTCTTTTCCAATAATAATAATAATTTTGGGTTCTAGTTAACTTAATTACTCAACTTGTAAAGTTTCATATTATTGAATAAAATATTTGAGATTCGAACCCCATTTACACAAAAAATCAATTAGTGTCAACCTGATAATAAAAACAATCATTATGAAGCAGACAGTCAAATACCATACTTTGAAATTCTGAATATTGTTTTGGAAATTAAATAATTTCCAAGTAAGTGGCAAAACTTGTGAAAATGAAGTGTCTATATTCTTAGGGTTTTGTAGATATACCTTTGAATTTTTTGGTTTCATATTCATATTTCCTAATGTTTGTAATTGAAAACCACCATTGAGATTCTAAAATGTCCTCTCAATATAACAAATTAACCAAAATTTGAGAAAAATACAATCTTGAGCATCCAATGCCATACTCCAAGTTTGCTCAAAATGTAGGAGAAAGTTATCCAATTGTGATCAACTAAGCACTAAAACTTGCTTAGAATCTAAAGGCTTTGGAACTTAAGATAAAGTTTAGTTACAAAATTGGTTGTAGCCTAAGGCTACAATCTTACTCAATAAAATAAATATTATTACATATTTTGAAAATTTAACTATTGAATTGTATGTTCTTTATACTCTTAATACACATATCAAATTTTGTGTCAATTAGATATTTTTTATTATATGATCTATATGCTTATATTTTATGCATAATTTTAAACTACTAAATTTGCAATTTAAACAATTTATTGATGACGTAGCTATTGATCTTTAGTTTTTTAGAAATTTTGCAAGTATGAAGGATATAAGAAGAAGATGTAATCCAATGGTGGATTTGTCAAAATTCATCTCCAATAAAAATATATTGAGTAAGGTTGTAACCTAAATCTACAACTAATTTTGTAACTAAACTTTGTCATATATATATATATATAGAGAGAGAGAGAGAGATAGAGAGAGAGTTGGTGTAACTACACAAAAATTACACATTTTTATAGCCATTGATTTTAATAAGATCTAAGGGTGAAAAAGACACCACTTAACATGTAATTAATATAGAGTTATTAATTGCCAAATTAGCTAATTTTCCTTGAAAACCCACCCACATTTACCGTTCTCAACACTTAATCATTTTCCATTTTAAAAAAAGACAAAAATGCACTTTTCGTCCCTACATTTTGGGTCAATTCCCATTTTGGTCACAAAATTGATTTCTTTGCAAATTTCATCCCTAAAATTTGAAAATCATTTTTAAAATGGTTCCTGCCGTGAACCAACAGACAGAACCCTCCTACATGGCAAACGGAGTGCCCTTCTTGCTGACATGATGCTGACGTGGCCATTAAAATATTGTTAAAAATAATTATTTGGCATTTTTAAATACCACGTCAGTTTTCTCAATTTTAATTTTAACTTTATTAAAAATATTATTAAAAATAAAAAGCCAGATTTCTCAATTTTAATTTTAATTAAAAAAAATGAAAAACAAACAAAATTTTTTTTACTTTTTTTAAGCTGTAAAGATTGAAGCTCAAGCTCCATCGTGTTCTCATCTCTCACTCTCTCACACACATTGAACACCTCTCTTAGTCTCAAGAGCCAAACAACATGACCACTCAAAAATCAAAATCAAGATCAAGAGAACCCACAATCTCATGATCCCTAATTCGACAAACCCTAACCTTTTAAATTTTTTTTTTTTTTTTTTTTTTATAGACCCTAACCCTTTAAATTGAAGACCCATAAATGACAAAACCCATCCCACGATCAAACCCCAGCAACCCAAGACGAATCAAGTCGGTTTGTGACCGTGCCGATCTAGCTTGGGCGTTAAGGTTGTTGCCTTTTCCAGCGAAGAAGATCGCTGTCGCTTTGGTGGTTTGGGTTTGTGAATGATTTGGAGACAGATTCTTCTCCACCACGCACCGCCGATCTAAACCCAAACTCTCTAATCTCAAAATGACATCTCCGCTCAAAACCTTACACCCAATATTGACCAACGGCGAGCATATCAAGAGGCTAATCTTCGAGGTTTTGATCATGGAGGCCATGGGGTCTTAATGCCGTGAAAACAATGCGAAAATTTTGGATCTAGGTCTGTGTTTGTGTTTGATCTCTATTTTTTTTTTTTTTTGTGTTGTTGTGATCTGGGTCTGTGTTTGATCTCTATTTGTGATTTGGGTCTGTGTTTGTGTTTGATCTCTGTTTCTTTCTCTCTCTTTTTTCGTTTGTGTTGTTGTGATCTGGGTGTGTTTGTGTTTGATCTCTGTTTCTTTCTTCTTCTTCTTTTCGTTTGTGTTGTTGTGATCTGGGTTTGAGTTATTGGTTGCTGGGTTTGTGTTCTTGTAATCTAGGTTGAGTTCTTCGTTGCTGGGTTTGATTGGGAAGAACACGAAGAACAAGGAGTAATGTTCTTATGAAAATTAATAATGATAAGTAATATTTTTTTAATTAAATTAGATTTAAGGTTTTTTTTTTAAATTTTAATTTCTTTTTTATATAAATTTTCTGATGTGGCATTGAGTAAAAAAAAATTAAAATGCCGACATGGTATTTAAAAATGCCAAATAATTATTTTTAACAATATTTTAATGGCCACATCAGTGCCACATCAACAAGAAGGGCATTCCGTCTACCACGTAGGAGGGTTCCGTCTGTTGGTTCACGGCAGGGATCATTTTAAAAACGATTTTCAAATTTTAGGGATGAAATTTGCAAAGAAATCAATTTTGGGACCAAAATGGGAATTGACTCAAAATGTAGGGACGAAAAGTGCATTTTCTCCTTTAAAAAAATTAAATTAATGATGGAAAATAATATTTTCATAATACTGTTTATACTTCCATAACTGTCTCTCTCTCTCTCTCACACACACACACACACACACACATATATATATATCGTAGATTTTGCTATTGAATAAGGTTATTACTTATTACACAAATAATAATAAAAAATAGAAAATTAATAATTATTTAGTAATCAACAATGATCCCCCATCACTGTTGAACGGTTTTAGACCCCTTAAAAACAACCAGATTGGTTAGCTTAGTTAATTAGCCAAGTTGTTACTTAGTCCAATTATGCAATTCTAGGTTAAAATAATCAAATAATCATATCAAACATATAAAGCAACGGAATAATAAATAACACAATGATATGATCACCCAGGAAACCACACGGTAAAAACCTGGAGAGGATTTGACCCACCGATCCTCAAGGCAAACCTGAATCCACTATGAAAGAATCGAAGTTCATACAAAAGGACTTACAAGCTCTCCGCTTGACTTCCTAATGCTACCCACCAGTAGAACTTACTGACACGACCACGTGCAAGCTCCGAATCCACGGACTCCTTCTTTCTTGGATTCTCCAATCAGCTACAAGCACCCACGCTTGATATTCTTTAAGCTTCAATGGTAGCAACCGAGTTGATCATCAAGATGTTGAAGTAATCTCTACCTTGAAAACCCTAAGCTTTGTGTAAAGGAAAGCTCCTCTAGATCTCACAAGAGATTTACACAAAACTGCAATGTATGAGCAACAATACAACTGGAGCAACTCTAAAAACGTGGCTAGGGTTTTTCTTTATATACCTAGGGTAAAAACAGAAAACCCAAAACGTTTAATGAGTTAGGGCTGAGTTGGAAATTCTGCAGAAAACGCATCTGGCCCGTGATTCGATCGATCGAGCCAGACCGAAATGCCCTAATGCATCTGCAGTCACTCGATTCCAACTTTACAATATTTTATCAACTTTGAGCAAGCCTAAACAAGACTAAACACATTGTTTTGATCATGGTTTGCCAACATTACACATTAGAGTTCTAAATACATAAATCCTAAATCTTTAAAACCTAACAAACTCCCCATTTGGCAATCCGTGACAAAACACAAACAATAAGCTCAAAGTTTACAATTAAAAAAACCTTTACAAAAAAATGATCATAAAAACTAAATTCAATCCTAACTACTATCCATCAGTTGCAAGTGTAGACAGCAGCTCAATTGAATCAACCTGTATATTCCTGAAACACTCAACAAAATGCATAAACGCATGTGTGACAGAAAAGAGTAAAACAACAGGTATATCATTCTTGTAAGATTCACACAACACATAATAAAGACATATATCAATGAACAACTCATAAATATAAATCAATAAGCAGTGAATCACAAAGCAACAAGAATCAAGTAAAAGATCATGTATATCAATCAATGTTACTCCCCCTAACATGAATATCCCAAAAAAAAATGATATACAAAGTGAAGCACCTAGATACAATCTATAAAACTCCACAAGCTCCTCAAAACAAAAAAATCTCCCCCTAACTACAAAAACCCCTCTACAAGTCAAAACTCTACTCCCCCTTTTTGTGACGGAATGCCAAAGGGCAATCACAATCCATCATCAAAAGGAGGTGGTGAGGGCGAACGTAGATGCGCCAGATCAACACGCAAAGCACGAATCTCGTCAAATAAGTCCACCAAAAGCTGACCATGAACCGCCTAAACAGTCATGACAGTCTCCAAAGTACGACGGATATTAAAGTCATCCGATGGAGGTGGAGGAACAGCAGCAGCAGCAGCAGCATCAGGATCAGGAACAGCCTCACCAGCAGGACCTGTAGAAGAAGAGGGAGGAGGTGCGAACCCAGAAGGCTCAGACCTAGGGTGTTTAGAGCCAGCTCGAAGGTGAGCAGCCCTCTGTTTAAGAAAAGACGCACCTATAGGAGCAATCACATGAATGGGCTCAGAGGAAGGGAAGCCACCAAGATCAAGATAAAGCAGAATCCTATGAATGAAAATAGGATGAACGAGAGCATGAGCATGAGCAGAAGATGAACTCCTATAAACATCGTTCAAAGAACGAAGAAATAGATGAGGAAAACTAATAGGAGCATCAGTATTCAGAGCGTACAAAAATACACACCTCTCGAGAGGAATGGTGTGAACATGAGATATAGGCCAGATAGAATGACAAGCTATCCTAAAGAAAAGATAGTGCAACCCAGAAAGCTCAGCAGAGGTGATCCTAGGATCAGAACCCCACTGGATAGAAGTCCCAGTGATATAAGACAAGACATCACTCAACTCGGGAGACACATCATAAGGAAAGACAGGATTCTGGACCAAAGGTACCCCTAGAGCATCAGCCACTACCTTGGGAGTAATGGTGTACTCTACGCCTCGTATCCAACTCTTCACCAAAGTGTTGGAATCATAGACGCGGATAGAGATGTTCGAAAAGAACTCTCTAATCAAGGCAGAAGGTGGAGGAGGATCAGAAATATCCACCAAGGGTAACTAGCCTCGACGCTCAAAATTTGCCCCAATGGCAGGATCAAGTTCATCTAAGAGAACAGAACGCTCAGCCCAAATCTTTCTCCTAATGTTTAGCTTCTCATAAATCTCTTGGTTTTTCTCACTTGGAAACTTCTCGCGGTCAAAAGAAGGAGGGGGTGGAGAAGGTGAGGAAACATTCCTACGGGCTCTAGTCTTCCTAGGCATAGTGCTAAGGAAAGGACAGAGACACAAAGAGAAAACCAAAAGAACAGAAGAAAACAAAACCAAGGGCAGACTGCAAGTTAGCACAATAAAAATAGAGAACAAAAAATCTATATGATGCATGAACAATAACAATGTTGTGATGCATGAACTAATGCAGTAAACACAGTTCAAATTAGGTTCAATTACACAAAATTGGCTCGAACATAGAGTTTCTAACAAAAACCCTAAAAAATTTGAAAAACCACTTGAAAATTTTGAAACAAATTGATGAATTGATCATTACACAAGGTTGAAAACAGATTAGAATGACCAATTACATCAAAACAACAAGCCAATTTCATCAATTAAACCCATTGAACAAAAATCCCAAATTCGGATCAATTACAAGCCCTAGAAATTTCAATTTCTCACAAAACCCAAAATTGATCAAATTAAACTATCAAGATCATGTTTAGAGCATGTCCCCACAAAAACCCATTGATCAATTACACAAAATTGGGCTTGAATCAACAACTATCCCAAAAAGAAAAAGGTCCAAAATTTTAAGGAAAAATGCATGAAAAATGCATGAAAAGTATAAATAAACTCAAAAAGGAAGGGAAAAGGGACTTACCGGCTTGAGGAAAGAGATTCTTTGCAAAAATTTTGGAGGAAAACGACAAAAAATCGCTGTAGAGCCTTGCCAAGTCGGAGAGAGAAAGAAAAGTTTGAAAAACTTTTTGAAAAAGTGTTTGAATCAGTCAAGAACACTATTTAAAAAAAAAAGAAAAAACTGATTCACGACTCTCGATTGATCGAAAATCACATTCGATCGATCGAATCAAACAGTCATTTTTAAACAAATTAAAGCACTTTTTCGATCGATCGAAATTCAGAATGGATCGATCGAACTGGGCAGAGGCTCACAAAATTTTTGAGAAAAATCACAGTTTTGAAAATCACAAACCATATTTTGAAAACAACTCCTCAAAGCATTAAACTTATTGAAACAAAATGCATGAGTATGAGATAGAATGCTTTTTCAAAAACCCAAGTTTTAATCCCAGTTTCTCCAAAGAAAATTTCAGCCATTCTTCCCCTTTTTTTTTAAATTCTCAAGAAAAAAATGTTTTGCATAATTCTCAAAGTATTTTCAAACTTGGTTGGTCAGACCAAAAACACACACAATAACATGTACAAAGTTTAGCAAAGAGTAACTTGTGTAGTGTGTGCAACTAGCAAAAACTTGAGATACATGTGAGGTGATATGTGAATAGCAATCAATCACAAAGTCTACAAAATTCATCACATAGAATTTAAAAGAGACTATCACTTAAAGAATTACATCATATAACTCCCACATCTCCTAGAACAAAAGCTTGCAATCATGTAAGTTTCTTGAATTTAGCCTCTTAATTATGTGAATTGGCATCAAGCCTAATAGTACACACCAGTTTTAATTAAGTGAATTGGCATCAAGCCTTATAGTACACACCAATTTTAAGCATTAAGCAATTAAGCCGAGGCTACACCTTATGTTCTTTTTGTGCATGTGCTACACTTTCTCGAGCACAAAATCTTTATGATATGCACTAAGGTGTTCATGATTGGCTAGTGAACAGTGGTGATATGGTTATTTATGCCTTTCTCAAAAGGATCAAGTCCGACAGTCAAATAATCATGTGACTTCAAGATTAAGACAAAGTGATAAACACCATAAACATCTTTCCCACACAACATGCACTACAAAGCTTCAACTAGTAAAGTGCAATAAATAAGCTCATCAAAGCTAAACAAGGTACATAAGACATGTTATGTGTAAATAAATTGACCAACCTTGTTTTCAAAAACCAAGAAAAAATAGTGCTTAACACAATTTGCTTTTCTCCCTTTTTTTTTAAAATAAAAAAAAAAAAAAAAATTTAAAAGAGAAAACAAATAAATCCTAGAATGAAATGCATGAATGTAATGCAATGCAAATCCTAGAAACAAAACAAAAAGCACAACAACCAAAGAACAATGGTCACAAAGGAATGAGTAATGAAGCACAAGGACCAAGAAAGCCAAAAGAGACTAGTGACACCGAAGCACACCAATTACTTGACGAAGTGTCTCAAACTTACTTCCATCAAGAGGTTTGGTGAAGATATCAGCATTTTGACGATCAGTAGGGATATACTCAAGGACAACAATTTTCTTTTCAACCAAATGCCTAATGAAGTGATATCTAAGTTCATTGTGTTTGGTTTTGGAATGCTGAACAGGATTCTTAGATATATCTATGGCACTAGAATTATCACAATAGACAACCATGGTCTCTTAAGGAATCCCGTAATCACTCAAAAGCTTTTTCATCCAGAGGAGCTGAGAGTAACAACTCCCAGCAGCAATATATTCTGCCTCAGCAGTGGACAAAGAAACAGAATTTTGCTTCTTACTCATCCAAGCCACAAGATTGGCTCCAACATAAAAACATCCCCCAGTGGTGCTTTTTCTATCATCAGCATTCTCAGCCCAATCAGAATCAGAAAAACCAGCAAGAGACAAATTAGACTCTTTGCTATAAAGCAATCCATAATCACAGGTTCCACTCACATATTTAATAATTCTCTTAACATCATTTAAATGAGAAACCTTAGGATTAGACTGAAATCTAGAGCAAACACCAACACTAAAAGAGATATCAGGCCGACTAGCAGTTAAATACAAAAGACATCAAATCATGCTTCTATACAAAGTAACATCAACAGACTCACCTGATGGATCTATTGTTAATTTTGCATTGGCAGCCATTGGTGTTCTAGCATGAGCAGCTTTGTCCAGTCCAAATCTTTTGACTAAATTCCTTGCATATTTAGCTTGATTGATGTAGATTCCGGACTCTGTTTGCTTCACCTGCAATCTCAAAAAGTAAGTCAGTTCACCAACCATGCTCATTTCAAACATCGTCTTCATTTCATCTGCAAAAGAATGAGCAAGAGCATCATTAGTAGCACCAAAAACAATGTCATCAACATAAATTTGAGCTACAACAAAACCAGTCTTATCCTTTCTTATGAAGAGAGTTGTATCTGCAGATCCCCTTTTGAATCCATGCTCAGTGAGATATGCAGTCAATCTATCATACCAAGCCCTAGGAGCTTGCTTCAAACCATAGAGGGCTCTCTTCAACTTGTAGACATCATCCGGTCTGTGAGGATCCACAAATCCCTTAGGTTGCTCAACATATACCTCTTCTTGTAACATCCCATTTAAGAAAGCACTCTTGACATCCATTTGATACAACTTGAAGTTTAGATGACTTGCTATGGCCAACAGTATCCGAATGGATTCCAACCTTGCAACTGGTGCAAAAGTTTCATCAAAGTCAATTCCTTCCACCTGTGTGTACCCTTGTGCAACAAGTCTTGATTTGTTTCTGATCACAGTTCCATGTTCATCTGACTTGTTCTTAAAGATCCATTTAGTTCCAATCACATTTACACTTTCTGGCCTAGGAACTAATTCCCACACATCATTCTGAACGAATTGATGAAGTTCTTCAGCATGGAATTTACCCAATCGGCATCTTGAAGTGCTTCATCTACCTTCTTTGGTTCAAATTGGGACAGATAACATGAGTGAGTGATCACATTCAAGGCTTTTGATCTCAATCTTATGTTATCATTCAAACTACCCAATATATTTGTGGAATGATGATTCAATCTCACTCTAAAGGATGGACCTTTAACAAGAGATGTTGTGGTACCTTTCTGTTCAGATGGAGGACTGAGCTCACTTTGTACCTGTCGAATGTCATGAACCGGAGTGGATGGTTCTGAACTTGATGGTACTGAGACTATATCATTCAACACTAACAGCTCTTCCTCACTATGTTTCCCCACATACTCAGCAGGAAGTGAATCATCAACTTCTAAAGATTTATCTTGAGTAGGAACAGTGCTTTCTAAAGGTGCTTCTAAACACACTTCATCATTTATCACAACATTTGAAGATTCCATGACTGTTTTGGTTCTTAGATTATACACTCTATAAGCTCTACTGGTGGAAGAGTATCCTAGAAAGTATCCTTTGTCACTTTTTGCATCAAATTTTTCTAGGTTCTCTCTATCACGTAGAATGTAACAGTCACTGCCAAATATCCTGAAATATTTGACAACAGGTTTCTTCCCTCTCCAGAGTTCATAGGGAGTTTTCTTGGAGTCAGGTCTAAAATACACCCGGTTGAGTGTATGGCAAGCAGTGTTAACTGCTTCTCCCCAGAAGGATTTTGGCAACTTATTGTTGTGTAACATGACTCGTGCCATCTCCTGAACAACCCTGTTTTTCCTTTCCACAATCTCATTCTGTTGGGGTGTCTTGGGTGATGAGAACTCTTGGTGAGTGCCTTGATCATTGCAGACACTACACAAGTTATCAAATATTTCAAGGTTAGCCTAGTTAATTAGCCAAGTTGTTACTTAGTCCAATTATGCAATTCTAGGTTAAAATAATCAAATAATCATATCAAACATATAAAGCAGCGGAATAATAAATAACACAACGATATGATCACCCAGGAAACCACACGGTAAAAACCTTGGGAGGATTTGACCCGCCGATCCTCAAGACAAACTTGAATCCACTATGAAAGAATCGAAGTTCATACAAAAGGACTTACAAGCTCCCCGCTTGACTTCCTAATGCTACCCACCAGTAGAACTTACTGACACGACCACGTGCAAGCTCCGAATCCACAGACTCCTTCTTTCTTGGATTCTCCAATCAGCTACAAGCACCCACGCTTGATATTCTTTAAGCTTCAACGGTAGCAATCGAGTTGATCATCAAGATGTTGAAGTAATCTCTACCTTGAAAACCCTAAGCTTTGTGTAAAGGAAAACTCCTCTAGATCTCACAAGAGATTTACACAAAACAGCAATGTATGAGCAACAATACAACTGGAGCAACTCTAAAAACGTGGCTAGGGTTTTTCTTTATATACCTAGGGTAAAAACAGAAAACCCAAAATGTTTAATGAGTTAGGGCTGAGTTGGAAATTCTGCAGAAAACACATCTGGCCCGTGATTCGATCGATCGAGCCAGACCGAAATGCCCCAATGCATCTGCAGTCACTCAATTCCAACTTTACAATATTTTATCAACTTTGAGCAAGCCTAATCAAAACTAAACACATTGTTTTGATCATGGTTTGCCAACATTACACATTAGAGTTCTAAATACATAAAATCCTAAATCTTTAGAACCTAACAACTGTCTTGGATCATAACAGTACCAATTGGTCAATCTCATTCTATGAAAAGGATTAAGTGTTCAGAACAGTGAATGTGTGTGGGCTTTTTACTTTTTTTTTTGTTTTTTTTTTAAAGGAAAATTAGCTAATGTGCACAATTGATAACTCTATCTTAGATCTTATGAAATCAATGGCTATAAAAATATGTAACTCTTGTAGAGTTACATCAGGTGTAACTTGTGTTGGTTATTATTACACAAATAATTTACTTTTGTGATTTTGTGAACAAGATCAATAAATAATATATGCACAAATCTATGTGTGAATGCACAAGAGAAATATAATAAAACTTACAGACCAAATGAATGCAGAATTGTTGATATAAAATTGATCAAGGCTAGTGTTTGATACTATGTCCTAAGACATATTTCGCTCCTTACACTATCCAGTGATGCTTTTAGTCTTTCAGACGTCTGCCTCCCAAGATACAATGATCAACAACATGCAAAAAAACACTACAATCTCCGTGCACAATGAACAAATTTTTCTCTCTCTTTCTCTCTAAAAACTCTTATGAATGAATGAAAAAACTAACTTCCTAAAATGAAATAAGGGATGCCTATTTATTGGCACATTGACACCAAACTAATAAGTGCAATTATGAATAAATATATTATTATAAACTCGCATTAGTTTAGAAAAGGGGCAATAACCAATAGACATATTGGTTCAAAATTAACTGCAATGTGAACAAAGAAACATTGAAATAAGCCCAACTCACTTGGGTTGACACTTACGGAATCAATTTCTCATTCACACCTTAATGGTTTTGGATAAGTGTCCATGATATAATAAACCATATTTTTCCAACAACTTGAACCCAACTCATATATATATATATAAAATAAATTTTGATTTGTAAAAATCTAATAAATTCAAATATTGATAGAATAAATTTTATATTTACTAATCTTTGTATTTGTAAAAAAAAAAATTTTAGTAAAAATTATCTTTGTTTGTTTTTATGTTTATGTTTATGTTACCTTATTTAAATGAGTGTGTAGTCTCATGCATATGTACGACTATAATTAAAAATAATCATAATTATATGGTTCAAATTATACTTTTTTATAGAAGATATTTAAATTATACATAGTATTAGCTTACACTTTTTTAAACCATACATTTCTAAAATATGTAACGGTTTCTCGTTTTATATATGTATGATTTAGAATTTAATTTGTTTTAAACTATTTGATTTTTGCACCCAATAATTCACCTGTCACAAAAATTAAAAACTTAGATAGACACATGGCGGAAAATTAGACTCTAATTGAAATCCAATTTAGAATCTAATTGGGTTTGGACTCTTCGCTTTTTACACTCAATAATTCACTTAGCACAAATTAAAAAGAAAATGGTACACATGGGACAAAATTGAGAATCCAATTAAAATTTAGCGCATATATATATATATATATATTCTTAGTGATTTGTAATTTTTTTTTTAAATGTTGGCATGTGTATCATAAATCTTCTCTGTTAATGAAATAAACAAAACATTTACAAAGGAGTTTATGATACAAAGTAGTTTGTGTCACAAATTTAATTTATGAAGTATACAAAATAATTAGCAACTAAATATATGATTATATAACAATATTAAAAACCACCATTGTCATATTGAGTGTACTCTTAATAAAACAAATTTGGGAAAGATCGATGTAAATCCTATTTGAAGCATCCTTCACTATACTTCAAGTATGCTCACAATATAAAGAAAATTTGTCAAATTATTATATATGAATACTAAAAATTACTTAGAGCTTGAAAAGTCTAAAACTTAAGCGCCTCTTACATTTATATTCAATATATTTGACTTGTAAAAGTCTCATTAATTCAAATATTGCTAAAATAATTTTTATAGTCTCTTATTTATGTTTGAAAAAACAACATATGTTTATGAATATAAAATTAGACTGCATCGTTTATTTACTAATTTTTATTTTTATATTCAAGATTCATTACAGTTTCGATGACTTAACAACGTCACTTAAGCTAGATGGTGACCAAGAACACGCTCATTCTTTAGCCGTAGAGAGACTTTTGAATTGCGAGGTACTATTATGAGCTCAATATATACGAGTGTTATTCCGTGAAATAACTCGAATTTCAAAT
Organism: Quercus aquifolioides; assembly: GCA_019022515.1. Lineage (NCBI taxonomy): Eukaryota > Viridiplantae > Streptophyta > Magnoliopsida > Fagales > Fagaceae > Quercus > Quercus aquifolioides. The sequence continues at coordinate 69,707,632 of CM032328.1, forward strand.
CATTCACTTGCTTTAACTACTCATGCTATGGATGTGGGAGCATCAACTCCATTCCTGTGGGCTTTTGAGAAGCGGGAGAAATTGTTAGAATTATATGTAGGAGAATCAGGATGCATGCTAATTTCATACAACTAGAAGTGGCACAAGATCTACCTCTTGGCTTATGTTGAGATATTGATTCCTTCACACAACAATTTGCTTCGACTTTATCTTCTTTAATAGGGATTTTGTTAAGCTTGTTGTCAAATTCAAATAGGTTGAGGCAGAAAACAACATCTTATTAGTAGACATATGCGCTATTCCAAATTACATTTATCATAACTACCTCAAGATTTGCATTGAACACTATGTATAAGCAGATTAATGATTGAAATGAGGAAGGAATTGCTTGAACAATATTTCCATTCATTGTTTTTCTTTCTCAGTCTGCTCCAGTAGAAGATACTTGATGTATACAAAGCACTCAGCTATAAAATGATCATCCCCCCCCCCCCCCCTCTTTCTCCCAGATTAAAGTGACATCGGCCTTCATAGATTTCTTTTTTTCTTTAAGCAAGGTAAGTAGGATATTTGAATAGAAATCCTTAATCTCAAATTTTTATTATTATTTTGTTTTATATAATTTGTCACTCAATTTGATATTTTAATTAATTACTAAATGTTAATATATTTTTTTGTTGAAAAAATGAGAGTGGAGTTGAATTAAGGTGGCAATACATTCCATTGTAGCGCTTGTAGTTATGCCTGTCATTTTATTGTTGTCTCTATGTTTACACATATGTTTAAACATACTATCAACTAAATTAATTTTTCACAACTCTATTTCATATAATTTTTTTCATTACCTATCATAAGAGAATGAGGAAGTTTAAGAATCAAAATTTGCTATGAGAGTATTTGTTACTTATATTGTTATTAGAATTCCTAGGGCCTTATACCTTTTTGTATAATACTCGAAACTCACAATCCTTGGAAGGATTCCTAGACTGGGTGAATATACTAACATGTACAAAAGTATGACATTCAACAATCTAAACTTGATAAGACACCTTGAGTTATACCATAGCTTTCCTCCATCCACATGAAAAACACTTTCCTTATGTGAATATGCTAAGTAGATGCCTAGAGAACAATATTGCACATAAAGAATAAACAATAATATACAAAAATTAAGGTTAACAGGTAAATGACAAAAACAAATAGATGTTTTTTTCTTCTAAAATAAAAAAAATGTTGTAAATAAATGTAAATAAGTTATACCACAATATAATCCTAAAAGAATTAACTCAATTTTATTTAGCAACAAAAAAAAAAAAAAAAAAACTTACATCATTCACTTTTGAAGTACAAAACTCATTTTTTTCAAATAGTTTATGCAAGATCAAGAGGATGTATTTGATGCTAAAACATAATTATCTTACAAAACATTAGCCAGAACTTGAAGAAAGCATGGATGGTCTATTTTTTGAGTAACAAAAAATGGGGCACAACACAACAATAATATTAAACTTACAAATTAAAACATTTACTTTTCACTATTTTTTTTTTTAACACCTTAATCCTGGTTTTTTTT